>WWET01003407.1:48388-81888 GCA_011038615.1 Limnodynastes dumerilii
TTTATTATTATTATGATTACGTTTATTTATTATTATTATTATTATTATTATTATTATTATTATGTAGTAATAGTAGTAGTATTATTTATTTTATGAGTGTTATGTATTATTCATTTATTGAGATCAGATCGAAATTGAGAACAATAGCTATAGAAATGATTCAAAAATAGAAATTTCGAAATAGAAACATATTCTAAATAGGGAGTTTTATGAAAATAAATCTATAGAAATAGAGAATATTCGCAATATAGAACATTCGAAAATGCAATATTCTAAATTGCATTATATTCGAAAATGTGCATGTTTTGCAATTTATTGCATTCGAAATAGGGAACGATAGATGTGAAGGTAAGAAAAGAATATGTTAGTGTTCATGGTTCTGAGCTTCAGAATCATTAAAATGCATGCTTCTGTGCCCAGCCACAGTTGTCATAAGCAGCATAACAATCCAATGTTTTATCCTCTTTTATTGGCATTCTGCAAAAGTAAATAGCAATTCATAGCTGCTAATAAATGGAAATGTGTAATTATTTTTCTTATACAACATTTATTTTTAATTTCAGCTTTATTCAGTCATCCAGTAAAAATATAATTGACCTGTTCTTGTGTGTATTTATACACTTGTTTGAACATTATGTTTCTACTATAACTAAATTAGTAACAATAAATTAGTATCAGCATGTATTGTACTAGTATTAGTACAATATATGCTGATGCAATGTAAAAAAAAATCTATTACATTCCTGACTGTAAATGATGACTTTATGATACTTTATTTTATTCTTGAAGCTTTTAGATATTGCAAATCCTACGTCACTATGCTATATAATCTGTGAGATCCCCATGCTAGAAATAATCAGCTATAGACTAAAGTGTAAAAAATGCTACACACATATAAAAAAAAATGTATATAAACAAAATTTCAGGTGTTTTACTGATGTTTTTCATTAAAGAGTTATTTTAGCTCCTTAATGTGGCTACTTCTATAAGCAGCACCTCAGATTATAGCCATCTTTCACTTTCTATTTCTTGGTTTTAAATAAAAAAATTTTTTAGCTACATTACCCATGCAATGCAGAAATTGTTCTAGGTAAATAAAGCAATATTATTGTTAAATAAAATGTACACATTTACAGACCTAGGTTGCTACCCAATAGTTAAAGCTGCCAGATGTCTTGTCTACTGCAACACCTTTACTCATACTCCTCACATATTTCGCTCCTTTAGAGTGGAAAACTCCTGCATCATGCAACCGCACATGTGAGCATAGCAGACTTCCAGCACAGATCTGGATACTCAGGATTCTGGAAGTGTTTCTGACAGTGGAGTGGGGAGAAATTGATGTTTTTGCTAAGTGGAAGGGAGATCTATTTAAATTTTTTCAGTAAAGACAAGATTTTTGTCCTTTCACCCTGTCCAGATCCAAGCTCAGCAGAAGCAGAGGTCTGGAAGCAGTTACTAGTGATGTTAATGTCACTGGCCCTGTTCCAGATTTGAGCCTACACCAGTTGATGTGACATTTCTCTGTGTGGTTTGTTATTGTGCATGCTCAGAACTGAAGAGCACGCAGTCACTGCACGATTTAGATCTGAGTGCAGATCTGGGACTTGCACTCTGAGGGGCAGTTTGAGGGAGGCAGGGGCTGAAGGGACGTAGTCAATGTGCAGTAAGGGCATGCTAAGGCAAGTGCACCTAATCCTGGTCAGAACGCAGACATAACAAAGGTTACTTTACATTAGAATATTTGCACCTACTGTAGGTCATGTATAAGAGAGTTTGTTGCTTTGTGCCTGTACACAACATGCTGTGATTTACTTTCAATCCAGATGTCCTGTTTATCATTTCATGTGGAGAGTGTGTATCGAACCGTCCATCACAGTACTACCATTTGCGCTCAGATCTGGATCAGGGACACTGTGATCTGTGAAATAGTTGTTTCTCTGATCACAAAAATTCTGCTAGCATTCCCACTTCTGTTCTGTCACATAGATTGCTTATCAGTGGTTTTTAGAATAAATGTATTGTATTTATGGGTTTACCACCCTGCTGTCAGACACTCTTCCATCTTTGACATCTCATGTTTCAACTTTTTCCCTCTGGATTGTAAGCTGTCATTTTTCCACATCTGCCTTTGTTTTATTTAGCTTGTTTGTCCTATGCCTTGCCTTTTTTCACATTGTCTGGTGTATGCAATCGTAAGTTCATGAGCACGGCTCCTTACCTCCCAGTCTGTTTGTTATTAAATAGTTTTTTAATAAATGCTTGTTTATAAAATGTTTTATAATAAGCTAATGCAACAATATATGCTGAATAAATATTTAATTATATAAGTGGTACCTTACAAATGATTTATAATGATAGTTATATGTTAGTTATATTCAGATATATGTGTTTTGTAAATCAATGTAATGCATAGCAGGCAATTGATAGTCGGTCTCTTTTCTATGGTACCACTTTCAAGTGTATATTAATTCTGAAGGTTGTATTAAACTAGCTTTTAAAAATGTTGGTATCCTTTTCTTTTTTACTATAAGCTATAGATTTTATTATAATTTTTGTAATGGAGAAATTTGTTTAGCCAGTATGTATATAACATATTGGAATATAGACTTTCATTTTAGTCATTGCCAGATATCAGCTATACTTGTGCTGATACTATATCTATACTGTGCTGCATGTTGCATATGCCTGTTTTCTAGTATATTTCTAGGAACATATTTGTATTGAAGCAGCATATATAAAACTGGGCCAGATCCAGAGCTCCAGCCACATCGGAAATTCTGACGCTGAATCACTATGCAATCCTAAGTCCCATTTGTGCAAGGCAATACCATTCCTTTTGCATGCACAGGACTTGCATCACCAGTACCTTACCCTAAATTTTCCATTTTCTGTAGGATCGGTGTGCAAAGTAGGATTGTACGTGAGGGATTAGCCAAGTCCTTACTGTACAATTAACATTCCTCCCTCATCCCACCATGAGTACCTCACATTTGCAACCCACCCCATTGTTGAAAAGGCTTTTAGCAGGGAAGTTAGTTAAAGCATTAGCCTAGTATATCATTATAGCTTCTTAATATAATTAAAACAAAGAAATACCACAGCGCTATAGAAAACCCGGTAAATATCACCAATTTGGAAACGGAATAATCGAGCAGCAGATAAAATATTAGAATTTATTTACTAACTAAAATTGAAAATATAAAAACAAATAGACCACAACAATCATATAGAGTTAAACAATGTGACCAGCATGACTCATATTTAAAGTGCTATTAGTTTTACACAAGGGCTGAGTGAGGTTTAAACTGCAGGTATTATCATAAATGTACAATTGATGTTGTCTCTGATAGGTCTGGTTGCTCACTGGGAGGCCACCCGTTCTCACGAGAATGCCCATTTGTGACGTGACCATACAGCTGATCCCCCTTGATTTTGTGCAGTGGTCTTCGGTTCCACAGGCGTAAGTCACGGGTGGCCTCCGGTGTGCTCTAAATCATCCCCGCACTGTGGAAGGAGTAATCCTGTCCCTGGACCGCAAGTATTCTACAATTTGGGTTGTTGAATAAGTGAGAGTATTAACACACAGCACGCAACAGCGTAAACTGGACGCTGCAGCTTACCTCCGATACGGACCTCCCACATTACCAATCGCTACACATGTTGTAGTAATTGGGAACTGGGTTTTTGTGCTCTAATTCTGGACATTAAGAGACTATAAGAGTCCTACATAAGAGAGACACTAAGTATATCCCAGTGAGCAACCAGACCTATCGGAGACAACATCAATTGTACATTTATGATAATACCTGTATCACAACCCGCGGCAGACGCTGCACTTACCTATGCTTTGGCCCCCTGAGAACTGCCATCTCCCGCTGTGCAGCGACTGCGGTCCGTCGGAGGCTGTCACTGAAACAGTGACAGCCCTGTGCCTGTTTACCAGTATTACTGCAGCGTTTGCTCACATGGAATTCTGGCGGCAAACCAGCAGTACTTCGATCCATCTTGGATGGATCAGGTGATCGCACTTCTCCAATGGTGTTCCTGCTCTCCAGACCTCCAGCCAATCGGTGCACAGGGCGCACTATTTAAACCCTGTGCACTGGTCCATCAGTGCCAGAACAACTAGGTCTCCTAGGTGCCTGGTACTCCTGCATTCCACTCCTGCGATCCAGTTCTGCGTTCCAGTCCTGTGTTCCAGTCCTGTTCCAAGTCTCGTGGTCCAGTCCAGTGGTCCAGTCCTGTTCCAAGTCTCGTGATCCAGTCCAGTGGTCCAGTCCTGTCGGTCCTGTCTTGTCGGTCCAGTCCAGTGGTCCAGTCCTGTCGGTCCTGTCTTGTCGGTCCAGTCCAGTGGTCCAGTCCTGTCGGTCCTGTCTTGTCGGTCCAGTCCAGTGGTCCAGTCCTGTCGGTCCTGTCTTGTCGGTCCAGTCCAGTGGTCCAGTCCTGTCGGTCCTGTCTTGTCGGTCCAGTCCAGTGGTCCAGTCCTGTCGGTCCTGTCTTGTCGGTCCAGTCCAGTGGTCCAGTCCTGTCGGTCCTGTCTTGTCGGTCCAGTCCAGTGGTCCAGTCCTGTCGGTCCTGTCTTGTCGGTCCAGTCCAGTGGTCCAGTCCTGTCGGTCCTGTCTTGTCGGTCCAGTCCAGTGGTCCAGTCCTGTCGGTCCTGTCTTGTCGGTCCAGTCCAGTGGTCCAGTCCTGTCGGTCCTGTCTTGTCGGTCCAGTCCAGTGGTCCAGTCCTGTCGGTCCTGTCTTGTCGGTCCAGTCCAGTGGTCCAGTCCTGTCGGTCCTGTCTTGTCGGTCCAGTCCAGTGGTCCAGTCCTGTCGGTCCAATCCAGTGGTCCCGTCCTGTCGTGCAACCTGGTGTCCGAGCTCAAGCAGTATCCAGCTAGCAATCCAGTCCTAGGGTCCAGTCCTGAGGTCCAGTCCTGAGGTCCGGTCCCAAGGTCCAATCCGGAGTTCCAGTCCTGCGTGTCAATCGAGGAACCCCAGCTGCCTCCAGTACCATCTACTCCGGTCCTGCTATCTGCTATCCAGCTGTCAAACACCTACAACGACTACTTTTACCAACTACCACTTGGACTCTCTACCAACCATTGTGTATCCAAGGAACCACTTGGCAACCAAGGACTTTCATTACAGTTCTATCTCTGAAACATTTGCCATGAACTCATATTTTCAGTGACTGTTTATTACGGACTCATACTTTCATCCAATATTCCTGTATGCTTCCTACTGTTATTAAACCCGCTCATTTCCACTTCAAATCAGCGCAGTTGTCTCAGTCCCTGAAACCCGGAACCGATCCCCAACACTCACGAAACGTGACAACCTGCAGTTTAAACCTCATTCAGCCCTTGTGTAAAATTGATAGCACTTTAAATATGAGTCATGCTGGTTACATTGTTTAACTCTATATGATTGTTGTGGTCTATTTGTTTTTATATTTTCAATTTTAGATAGTAAATAAATTCTAATATTTTATCTGCTGCTCGATTATTCCGCTTCCAAATTGGTGATATTTAACGTTTTTTTCTATAGCGCTGTGGAATTTCCTTGTTTTGTTTCTATTTTTATGGGAGAGTAGGCAGGACTCTTCCCACCACTAGCTGCTTATTCACACACTCAAAACACCCATGGTGTACTTAGTTACACTTTTTCTGGCTCTTAATATAAGTAGCAGTAGTGTTTGGTCTATGTAGCCCAGGAAAGTAGCATTCCAAATGATGTTACTTTTAGATTATTTGAATCTATAAATGTATTCAATAAACCAAACATCATTATATATGCCTGAATCCAAAGGTGTTTAGCTCATGTATTGTTGCAAAACAAAGTGTTAACAGAAGTGTCAAGCCATCATTGTAATGTTAGCATAAAATGCAGGACTGGGTTGTATCAGCTAAGAAATTCCAAATACATCATTCATTAGACACAAGGTTACTGTAAGAGGTCATTGTTTGATATAGTCGACGGCTACTTATTATTTTTTCAGTATGCAAGTCTTATAGAGACATGCCTGGTAGGGGAATTTAATAAGCATATTTTTCTGTGGTCAGCTCTGAATCTGTCACTACTGAAGTATTTATTCAGTGACATATATTCAATGAACAATTGCAAACTGCAATTAAGACAAAATGGTTTGATTTGTAAAAATTCATTATTGTAAATTTAAGTGAAACAAAACAACCAAAAGCAGGGGCGGAACTACCATTGGTGCAACAGGTGCAGCGGCACCGGGGCCCATGCTGATATAATGGCCCACAGCCATAATCACCACACCACCAAAGCTCCCCACCGGGTTACCTGGGATATCATCAGGGCCAAAGCATATTTTTTGCACCTGGGCCCACAGTTCGCTAGTTCCGCCTCTGACCAAAAGACCACCTTAATAATGTCATAATGAAAACAGTAACCACTAGTGAATAAAATATACATTTTATAATTTTCATATAAATAACTTACTTGTAATTGTATTTTTTCCAGTTTCATTAAAATTCTTTATTAGCCACATATTTTACAAATACAAAAAAATTATCAAATAAAGCAAATCTATCCTACCTGAATATAACAATCCTACATCATGTGCAATTTTATTGTTTGTACATTTTAAATAATACTGTATCCCAAGTTATAATAGATTAAAATACTATAGATTATAAAGAATATTTCATAGAAATCCATTTTCCATGCAACCCTACTAGATTTACTAGACAGAATACAAACATAGGACTGGATTCAGAGATATGTGTTTCTAAAGTACGCAAGGCAACTCCCATGACACTCCCCTAGAATGGAGGGGTTTTCGGTGACTTACGCTTCCATAGGGCACCTTTAACTGTAAGTGTGTACTTACGTGCATATGCTACTTATGTACGTGCGTACATGTCTAACAGCGATCTCAAAACCTAATTTAAGTGCCCCCCCTGCCCAACTTCACGTAACTTCACACGTACGAAAGACAACCATGCCCCTCCGTATGTATGTCCCAAGTACGATTCAGAAGTCTGTGCCTAAATCCTATGTAACTTGCGTGGAAAAAGTTACTATGTATGCGCAGTTAATCCGCTCCAACATATACGCCCGGAAAACCATGCAAAATCGTATCTATGAATTCAGTCCATAGTATGCACATTGGACCTGATTCAGACTTAAGAAAGTTCTTAAAATAAGAACTTAAAGTCACTCCTGGGCTAAACCATGTTGATTGCAGGGGGAGTCATCTTTCATCTGTTGCAAACAGTACTAGTGTTGAGAGGTGATATTTCCCAGCCCAAGTCTAAATAATAGTGTGATAGTAAAGCTGGTTAGTATCTGTTTTCAGTAAGCAATTCAAAGATGTATTCCTGCATGCAAAGAATACAATTAACTTGACTCCCCCTGAAAACAACATGGTTTTGCCCAGGAGTGACTTTAATTTCTTATTTTAAGAGGTTTCTTAAGTCTGAATCAGGCCCATTGTTTCTTTTCTGTGTGCAGTACCTTTGGATATAAGACAACATTAATTCCATTTATATAACAGAACTAATTCTGTGTCTCAGGATATATTCATGTAATCTCTGTTTACCTGGTTGACAGACTCCTGCTCGATTCCTTGATTCTGGAGTGACCGTGACACTGCAATAATGAATCTGAAACCAACAGATACACCTAATTGACAGTTCTGCACTCACTGAAGTGTCTGCAGGATACTTCTGGACTCTATGTACAAAGGAGTATTATATTTAATGTTAATTTTACTGTTAGTTGTGTTAAGGTAGGGTTAGGGTTAGGATGCTGATGGGGGACAGTTAGGGTTAGGCTACCATAAGGGGACGACTAAGGATAGGCTTCCATAATAGGATGGTTAGGGTTAGGCTGTGATGAGGGGATGGTTAAGGTGGGGCTGCAGTAAGGAAATTGTTAGGGTTAGCCTGGGGTAAGTGGAGGATTAAGTTTAGGCTGCAGTAAGGGGAATTTTAGGCATATGACAGTGTTATTGTTTATTGTTATAAGGTTAGTATAATAATACTGTAGACCTTAGTGTTGTAAGTAAATTAACCCTGGCAGTAAAAGAGATATCAGGGACAGACCTCCGCGATGTGAGGATACCTAAAAGAGAAAAAGGCACATAGTGCAATACCAGGGGTCTCAAGCATCTGTCCGACTCTGGTGGATCTATACCAGATAAGGGAGCTAACAGGCTCCTCTGATAAACAGCTTATCACTGATCAAATCGAGTTTAATTCATTTATTGGTGTAATCCACAATATTAAAAACAGATTGAAATTGATTCCTTATGGCTTACAACAGAGCCTCGTATCACTCCACGGTGGGATAGCGAGAATGGAAAGATGGTTTGCCGGCGTGTCCCGTAATCACAGTACTTCACCTATGGGTGTCGGGGCTGCAATTTCTGAAGCCTGCTCTACGCTTTTCGTGATCAGCTGATCGCTTCGTCAGGAGGGAATCGTATAGGACTGGGGCCAGGACTGAATGCTTTTTTTATAGAGACCTAAGGATATGTGCTAACTAATGGGTCCTAAGTTACTCCATCTGGGTTCTCACCACCCCATTTGGAGCGACACATTATTTCCATTTCTATACATATGAAACACCTGTATATAACTATAATATATAAGTGAGTATGTGCATAATATATCTTGTCATAAATATTAACCATAATTTATGAACACTGAAATTCTTAAAAAATGGGGGACAGGAATACAAATCTACTTATTAAACATGATGTTAAAACTATGAAGGTGCAACATTATGTATTAGAAAATACCCACATAGCTGGATTAATTAATTTTCTGAATATCATCAAATATAGAAAATACCTATTTTAAAACATGAAATAATAAAAAGAAAGAAAGCTATATGCAGGGGGCGTGTCCTGACTTCTTGTTGGAAAATTTAACTCATAATAAAGACAAAGTTAAAGAAAGCTATATGCATCAGACATATATAGCGAACCATTAGAAGCTAGTACCAAACCTTAAGTTGGCAATAAATTCATATTAAAACAGATAAAGTCATATCTCTTATTCAGTATTTCTGAATACATTTCTCACAACTTAAAATCTATTGGACCACATTATAAATATACATGTGTGATATTAAAAACATAAAGAAAATAAATAAATAAAAAGATGAATGAAGCAATCTAACATTTATCCAAACAAATCTTGGTATCCCTATAATATTTATCCAAACAAATCTTAATATCCCTATAGTGATAACTAAAACTTAACAAATCTCCAACCAATCAAAAAATCTATATAATAGATACTAAAACTCGCTGTATTCCATGGTATAAGTTAAGATATAAAATTAATTAGAATAGGATCACCCTACTAAAAGGATGTAAAATCATCTTATCAATTCAAATTCTCAAACCAAAAAAGTGCATGCCAGTTAAAAGTAAATAAATAAAAACCCTTTTCAAGGGACTACCTAAAATTAGAACGCAAGTAAAAGCTGCCAAATCTATATCAATATTTAATCCTTTTGGTGACAGGGTTTTTAATTCATAGATCCAAAAGGTCTCTTGTTGTGATAGACATTTTTTTCTGTCACCTCCTCTAATATCTATTGCAACGTGCTCAATATCCTTCATTTTAAGACCTTTTGGATCACATTTATGTTGTATTTTAAAATGTTGTGACAGACTGTGTGTTTCCAAGCTTTTAAATATATTTAAGAGATGCTCCCTGATGCGGTTTTTAAATGGTCGTGAAGTCTTCCCAACATATTGGAGGCCGCAAGGGCACTCCAATAGGTAAATAACAAAAGGGGTCATACAATTGATTAAACTCTTGATTTTGTAACTTTTTGCAGTTTGATTACTCATAAAGTTTTTACTTTTCACTCCATAGTGACAGGCCTTGCAGGTAGCACACGGGAAAAAAACCAAAAGATCAGAAGAGTTTTGACCTTGTTTATTTTTCTCTAACTGACGTGAGACTGTAGGCGCTAACATCTTTTTTAAATCGGGGGCTTTTCTAAATATAAGTTCCGGTTTTTCTGGCAGAACAGTTTTCAAATCTGGATCCATCTGTAGGATGTGCCAGTGTTTTTTAAAAATATTCCTAATAGTTGTATGTTCCTCCGTATATTCTGTTATAAAAGGGACAAAACAATTGTTATCCTTCTTTGTTGTAATTTTATTGACTAAGTCCGATTGGCTAAATGTCCCAGCTTCTTCCTTAGCTTTAATGCAAATTTCCCTAGAATAGCCTCTATCTAAAAATCTATCAGTGAGAACAGAGGCCTGGTTCTCAAAAGTCTCCGTTTCACTGCAATTTTTCCTAATTCTCAAATATTGGCCCTTTAGTATGTTTTTGGTCCAAGGGGGGTAGTGACAACTACTGGGCATTATGTAATTATTCGCATCCGCCTTCTTGAAATGGGTTCTAGTATTAAATTGTCCATTTTTCAGATAAATTTGTAAATCCAAGAATAATATCATTTCTGTGCTGGAATTGAAATCAAACTTTAAGTTCCTATCATTTTGATTTAAATAATGTTTAAAATCATCAAGTTTTGAACTTGGGCCATTCCAAATAAAAATAAATAAGAAAAATTGATGAGCGCTATGAAAGACTAATGAGTATGCTGAGAGAGAACTAAAATGATAATACTAAAAGAAAAATAATATGCAATGGCTTCTGTTGGTTGAAAATTCAAATACATTTATTGTACATATGTTAGATAAAAAATCTATAAAAATAGATAACCGGTAGGCAAAATATAAAATACACAATGGCAACCCCACTAATTGGATGGCTCCTTAATAGTAAGTTGAAGGTCAAACTTGTGTAGTAGATGGTGAAAAATGGCAGAATACACAGTGTAGCGATACAAATTGCAAGGTAGCTGTTGATGGTAATAAGGAGGCAGTCTCCGGGACTTATAGTCACAAACAGTTGGTATGAAAATAGTATCCCAGGGAGCGCTATGCGCTCTGTTTCTAACAGGCAAATACATCCATAGAATGAGTCCTCTTTAGGATCCTTGCTGTGCAATAACGTGATACTTGCGTTCCGGTGCAGCTGAGCACCTGCAGGAAGATAGCAGAGCCGCAAGGCTACTCGGGATCTCCACTGTTCTGTCTTGGGTGCACCGCGAGCTCGATATCACCAATGCCAGGAACTACAGACAAGTGTTCAGACCTCAAAGAAGTAGTAGTAATGTTGGAGCAAGTTAGTGGGGATAGTCTCCTTAACGCGTTTCATCGCCTGCATGCGATTTCATCAGAAGGATCAAGACTAGCCATCCACTGCTGTTTAAATAATATCAATTAAAATTCATTAGGCTGCAGCTGTGCAGTTAATCATCGTCTGCATTCGGGGATCGGAAAGAAGCCTAACTTAGTGGTAAAGTTATTCAATTCAAACATAAAACAAAACAAAACAGAAGCCATTACTTACCAGAAGGCCTCTCTGATACATAATTTTTTTTAAACTTTGATACATAGAGAATAAGGGGTTAATGGGGAGTTTTCAGACAATGTCTTAAGATATAGTTATTATTTTATAATATTATATTAATATGCATCATTCTAAGTAATGGCTTCTGTTTTGTTTTGTTTTATGTTTGAGCATACTCATTAGTCTTTCATAGCGCTCATCAATTTTTCTTATTTATTGCTTTTGTGTTATTGGGGTGAGCAGACCCCAATGATTGATTAGAAGCGCTTTAAGGACAGTATACTGCGAGTTTATACTCTTCCCTGGGATCTATCAAGTCAGTTTTTTTCTTGTGTTTTCAAATAAAAATAACATCATCAATGTACCACCTCCAGAGGACCAGGTGCTCCGAGTATGGATTGGGATCCCAGATGTGGGATTTTTCCCAATAACCCATGAATAGGTTCTCATAACTCGGAGCAAACCTGGTCCCCATGGCGGTACCTTGTAATTGTAAATAAAATTGATTGTTAAACTTAAAATAATTGTGACTTAAAATGAATTGTATGGCATCGCTAATTAACTGTTTTTGATTTTCTTTCAATTCTGACATATTATTTAAATAATATTGAACTGCCTCAATGCCTTGTTCATGTTTTATTGATGTGTAAAGTGAAGAAACATCTGCTGTGCAGAGAATAAAATTCTCATTCCACACAGTGTTCTGAATTATCTGGATAACCTGTTTAAAGTCTTTTAAATAGGAGGGAAGGTTAGGAACCATCTTTTGTAAAAATATATCAACGTATTTAGAGAGTTCTGCCGTAAGGGAATCTATCCCTGAAATAATTAGGCTAAAAGGGGAGTCTCTAAGTTTTTGTGGAGCTTGGGCAGCCCATAAAAATACGGAATACGGGGATGTGCTATATTCAAACACTCGTATTCTTTATCATTGAGGATATCTTCCTGATGGGCTTCCAATAGAATCTTTTCTAATTTCCCTTTAAAGATATGTGTGGGATCGGAGTGTAGAGGTCTGTAAGTGGTATTGTCTTTTAAAAGAAGATGGGCATCATCTACATAGTTCTTCTTACCCAAAATGACCGTCCCACCACCCTTGTCTGCTTGTTTTATTATGATATCCTCCTCATTTTTCAATTCCTTAAGGGCTATCTTTTTCACTCTGCTTAAATTCTCTTTTTTCTTTTTGGGTTTTAAATTTTCAAGGTCTCTTTGGACAGCTGACTGAAAGGTATAATAAAATTGCCTTTAATGAATGTAGGATAAAATGTTGATTTCTTTTTAAGGTTGGTATGATTATATTCATCCAATATTGGAAAATTCTTCATATTGGCATCTTCAGAATTTCTTCAAGGTCATATTCCTAATAAATTGATTTAAATCTATATAAGTTTTAAATTTATCCATACTTTTTGAGGGGGTGAAAGATAACCCCTTTTTTAACAGATGGAGATGAGAATCACTAAGGTTCTTATCACTTATATTGAATATGCCATTGTTTTCTTTATTGTTAATTACTTGTGTCTTTTTTGTTTGCCTTGTACCTCCTCTTCTTCTAGATCTTTTTCTTCGTACCTCCGGTGGTGTAGTAATTGGTACTCCTAAAAGTTGGAACCTGTTTCTGGTTTTGAAGATGGAGGGTACATCTAAAAAACCTTCTTCCCTGCTAGATGTTGTGTCAAAGTGTGAGTGGGTATCTGTAGTTCCCTCTTTATAACATGAGGTATCCTGCTTGTGTATTCCACCAGAGGCTCCTAGTGTGTAGTCCAAATTATTATTCACTTGTTGGGATTGCATGTTTCTTTAAGGTCCAACTGATGGATTAGTTGAAGCTTTATAAATAGCATTTCTGGTCCCTATTTTTCTAGATACATCAGGCTTATTACTGAATTGATTGTTAGGGGGTTTATTATTTTTAAATTTCTGATATGAATTAAACCCTCTAGGATTTCCATTGTAGTTAGGATTCCTAGGGGGATTACTTGGCCATTGTTGAGGTTGTGATATATCACCATGAGATATGAAATGAGAGTCACGGGGCAGGAAGTGTGGTTTATCTATACTTTGTCCTTTTTCACCTCTGTAATCTTAATTTCGATATCTTGTAATTTATTAAAAGTCCTTTCCTCCAATCTTAAAAAATCTTCATGGTTCTTATGGGATATCAAGTTGGTTTCAATCGATTTAATTTCTTCTTCAATTTTTGGCAACTTATTTTTTTTTATATTTAACTAATAAATCCATCAGTTTAAGGGAGCTTTCTTCCAGTATGTTATCCCATTCTACCTGTGCCTCTATATCATCTAATGGGAAACTGGATTCTTTGTACAGTCTTAATCCCCTTGGGACTCTTTTTACCTCTATATATATCTGAAGAGTGCCAATTTCCCACCAGGCTTTTAATTCAATACTCATTACATTTTCTAGTTTCCTGAATTGTAAGTTCAGGTCCATTGATTGAGGGTTTTCAGTTCTGTCCTCAAAAATAGACGGGAAATTAACTTTCCTGTTCCGCCTATAATCAAATATAGAATTAAATTCTGTATGATTCAAACCCGTCATAGTGTAACTAGTAGTAAAAGTATATTTTCTCCAAGTAGTTAGAAAAATATAATCAAAATATAAAGAATAGAATAAAATGTGGTAAGGAGAAATATATATCAAAACATAAAAAATTATTATTGGTTAAAATTATAAAAATCACAAAAAAGAAAAGCTTTTAACCCTGACAGAATACACAAAATGGAAGTTGCTCAATCAATTTATAGGTTAATGCAAACAGATGCATGAAAGGCAGGGGTTAATCTGCTAGCCACAGGAACAAATGAAAGGAAATGTCCCAGCAACACTGCCATTACCAGTAACAGACAATACCATTCATTCTGTAAAATAAAATTCAGAAATGCATATTTGTAAATAATATGATAAGCCACCAACACTCACTGTAAATTGGGCACACACAATAAAACAACTTAAATGAATAAGCAGACACAGTGAATTGCAGTCTCTTAACCGAAGGAAAGTCATTCCGTACCTAAGCCGACATGAAGGTACACGTGGATGCACTCGCGCCTATCTGCTGTCCCGTGCAAGCTGGATGGTGGTGATGGAAACTGTGAGTGAAGGTACTGTGGATCTCTGTCAGAGTGGTGGGAGCAGGAAGTCCTCGGCAAGTGGTCTCTGACACGTTTAGGGCAGGGCCCTTTCTTAAAACATTGCGGCACTTTGTGTTCTAAAGTTTCATGGGTGTATAGGAATGTAGTTAATGTAGTTATTGAGCTGACTGGGCATGCTCTAGCAAGTGCACCCAATTCAGATCTGAGCATGGCCTTCTGTTCGCTCCAGATACATGCAATAAATTGCACTTGCAAAGGGACATGTCTAAGTATAAGATATAGCCACATTGAGCAAAAATTTATATTTATTCATGTTTCTTCATTTACATTCACTCTCAATAATAAAATTATATTAGTAAAAAAAAGATTGACAAAAAAAAATCACAGTAATATATTTATATACTTAATCGTACACTTTGTAATAATGAGTGTGTCCTATGTAGTGCATATTGAGCAAATGAGCTGTGTTTTTCATAACATAGTACATTGATGTGCAGAATGTAAATGTGTTCTATACCTGAAAGAGAAGCTTCTACATGACCTTGCATATGAACGCTATTTAATATTGCAATATTTTTTATATATTTATACCATGATGTTTTACATTATATGATATTTAACTGAATCATAAATAAATGTGTGAAGCAAATCATACACTGAGTTCTGTCTTTGGTGCTGTTTCTGGCTCCCCTCTGTGGTCTCCTTCAGGGGTAATGGTAACAGAATGATACAGACAGACAAGATACTGATAAAGGTAACAGACTAATATAGGCAGAATTGTCAATTGTAACAGACTGATACAGACAGACAAGATACCGGTAAAGGTAATAGACTGATACATGCAGGCTTGGTAATGTTAATAGTAATGGTACCAGTAACAGACTGATACAGACAGACAAGATACTAGTAAAAGTAACAGTCTAATATAGACAGCCTTGGTAATGGTAACAGATTAATATAGACAGACCAGATACTGGTAAAGATAACAGACTGATACAGACAATGAAAGTGGCACCTCTGGTGGAAAATGGAATTGCAGGATTATCCATGAACACAGGATGCTTCTGATGAAAAAGGCCAGAATCACAAATCCTGCACCACAGACATAACACTGCCTATATATGCAGGTACTCTGTTGCCATCTTTTCTTCTCTAACTTTACAACATTTGTATTTCATAGTTTCTCTAAAGCCATACTGATCAACGCTGTCCTTAACAATCAATAGCTCCATACTACAGGCCGGATCCTCAACTACGGCCGTCTTACACACACGGCTGTAATTTGCCGAAAGATCGCATATACGCAATCTACGTTACCGAAATGATACGTAGATTACGTACAATAGTTATTACGCATAAGCAGTAGCTATCTTTCGGCAAATTACGGCCGTGTGTGTAAGACTGCCGTAGTTGAGGATCCGGCCCTATGTCTCTCTGGGCTCACAAATCCACAGCATGCTGCAGAAAAGATGCTTATAGTTCCAATTCCAATCCACTTTACTTTGCGATCAACTTCTAAAGAAGAGAATGAGGATATACAATTTTGTTCACTCTCTCCACCTCTTAGCCAGCATAAGGAACTAACCTCTATTCCAATTTTCAGTGATTCCTTCGATCTGGATTCTCCCTTCTTGTTACAGTCTCTCCATTAAATGCTGATGGCACTAAAATCAGATATCACATCAGAGATTACCTCAACTCATGGTACCTGGGGACCATACCGACCAGTTGAAGTCTAAGATGGAGGAGCTTGGCACCTCACATAATACATTAATAACAGCCTATGATACTTTGCAGGCCCAATAAGTCCCAATAGTGTCCTTTCAGTGGGCAGATAGAGAAAACCAATAGCTCGGCGCCTTACCAGTGTTTCCCCAAAGAGAAATCGCCGATCTCACAAATGATGGTCATTTATGAGATCGGCAATTTCTCTTTGGGGGAACGCTGGTAAGACGTCGAGCTATTGGGACTAATTAGGACCAGCCCAAGTGGAAGAAGTTTGATTGTGATTGTGTGAGGGAGAAGATTGCACATACACTCAGCGGTCTGTTTCATCCATATTCCACCACAAAAAAGAACACTTTTGGAACCATACAGGACCAGTGCAAGTGGGAGGTAACACAGTGTACTTTAAATGTAATTTAAATGCCTCCCTCCGCCCACGATACGTATTTTCGGCTTGTGTAGGGATGTCATGCCCTATCGTATGGAGTTACATACAAGTTACGCCCAATCAGAGTTACGATGAGTAACATATGCCATTGGCATGCGCAGTGCATTCCCACTGCCAGATTTACACATGCTGCATTCGTAAATTGGCTGTCATTATTAAGTCTGAATCAGGTCCCATATTAGTAACAATAAATACAGGTATAAACACACAATTGCCACACTTAGCGTTAATATTAGCATTGTGTATCCCATTAAGGGATTTATATATGACACTGCACACTTCAATTATTAACAGTGTCAGTTATGATATTTCTTTATGTAATTAAATTGAACAAATATATACTGTAAATACAAATGATAATAATAGTTATTATTAGAGTGCCTACTATAACATGTTTCCATTTCATGAACATATCATCATGTAAGGGACAAAGGGTGGCACATGCACATACAGACAACAGATACTATATGAATAATACAATGTACACACATTGGACCGGATCTAGAGCTAATTACACACAGGGCTCATAAGTCTCTGAGGCTTACTTACACTAAGTGCGATCCTATATTCCGTATGTGCGAGATCAGTGCACTTTCCTTGCACTTCTCTAACATGTACAGAATTTCTGTTCCCTAAAACCTACTTTAACTTTTAGGCACACACCCCTGTAATGGGCTGCTTCGTAATGGAGGATCGTACATAAGGGCTCTGCCCACCGCTCTGCCATTGGAATTGGTTACTATAAAACCCAATCTCATATTTAAAAAAAACTATGAAATGATTGAGATAATTAAGGTTTCCTATATTGACACAAAATCAGAGACATTTGCAACTTTATCTATAAAGAATCGGGTCCAGACCCCTGCACGCTTTCCGTATGTATGGGGGTCTGGCAGTATGCACGAGAGAGGGGAGAGAACTTCCCCTGTCACTCCCCTCTCTTATGCAGGCTTTATGACAGTTACGCTACCATAAGCCTGCCTTAAGTGAAAGATGAAGATCAGCGGTCCACAAGTTTGAATAGTTTATTTTGGGTTTATTTTATTTCTTGCTAAATTATTTTATAATCATTTTAATTTAATATAACTATTTATGTTATTTTTAAATATAAAAGTGGTGTGTTTATAAAAACTTTTATTTAAATGTTTTTATTTTGAATAATAATGTATTATAAACAAAAATGTTTTACATAATGGAAAACTTCATAACACATTAAAAACATAAAGGAAAGATGCATAGGATAGCAAAGAACCATGCGTAAATCAACTTAAAAATAGTAGAGGGCTACCTTATCTTTTTCAGTGCACTCTTACTTATGAATCAGTTCTAACTTTCGAGGAACGCCTATACTGTACAGTAGTAGCCCGTGTGCTACTCAATTGCATTAAGAGTCGTGCCCCTCTAGCAACTCCTGCAGGACTCATTCCGTACTGTAGCTTGAATCAGTCTTAAGTCAGCCGTTGGTATCTGTGAATCAGTCGACCATTGTTTCCATGTGTATTTTTTAGTTCTGGGCATGCACAGTAATGGCCGTATTAGGAGATCCGTCAGTGAAACGTTTGCAATTATACACACGAATGTTGCAAGGCAACACCCATGAATTTCCCCTCACACGGATGGGTTGTCCTTGACTTATGAGTGCCTCGACCACCCTTATCTTTAAGCATTTCCGTGCGTATAATACTTCCGTATGTGCGTATCTAACCACACCCTCACCGTGCCCTGAAACGGTCATTTAAATGCTTCCCCCCACCCACTTTCACATATCTGTCTCCGGACGGATTACAACCACTCCCCTCCGTACGTATTTTCTCACGTGCGATTCACAAGTCCGTGCCTAATTGACTTCCATGTGTAAAATCAACATAGATAGCGTAAATGTAGTTACTACGTATGCGCATTTAATCCGTTCCTAAAAATACGCACGGAACTTCCCGCAAAAAACGGTTCTCTGAATACGGCCCTATATCTGTCCTTAAAAATATGCACAGAGGTTCTGTACATTCTTAGTTGTGAATACGGCCCAAACTTTACTACCGCAACATAACAACTTCCTGCGAATAGAACATAAAGAGTTATATTGAAAACACTTTATTATTAATACTTATTTATGTTATGCACACATGCTAATGTAAATGGAAACCTAGGACCTGATTCACACTTAACAACGCGATAGGTTCCTAAATATACGCAACTAATAGCAATGAAACTCCCTCGGCACGCCCCCAGTTTTCAGGTTCTTATGTGACTTACGAGTGCCATAGGACTCCCTTAGGTTCGCATTTGAATTCGTAGGAATAGTACTTAGGAACTTAACTGCATAACCGCGCCTTAATTTGCTCATTTAAATGCCTCCCTCCACCCAAATCTGTGTATCTGCCTAGGTACTTATTCATAGAATGCCCATTCTTGCGTATGTTACTAAGAACCTAGAGACTTTAGGTTCTTAGGGTTCTATTTACAAAAGACGATTTTTGCAGGCGAGATGAAATCGTTTCCCTAGCCACGATTTTCCCGCAATTTTTTGGTTTAAATCGCGGTATTCACAAAGATGCGATTTTACCGCAATTTAAATCAAATCACACGAGTTGCTAAGATTTTTAAAGGGCTAAATCACGGTGGTTTTCAATAGAAAACCAAGGCGATTAGCCCTTTAAAAAATCGCAGCAACTCGTGTGAGTTAAGAAAAAACTAAGTGCTGCATGGCCTTAGCCATGCTGTACTGATAGAACTACAAGGCTAAGCATTGCTTAGCCTTGTAGTTCTATCATCGTCAGCATGGTAAGAATTCTAACCATGCTGCGCTGCGTGTGCTGTGTGTAAAAAAAAAAATACAGTGTTCAATAAACATACTGAAATACATACAATGTGTCCCTGTAAAATAAACATTTTCCCTGACTAATATTAACCGCTAATGTGTTCACTTACCTCAGGTGGTCCCGTGTCCTATACTAAGTGTAGTGTCATGTAGTGTGTGGTGTAATAAAAATAATAAAAGTTTTTATCACTCACCATTTGCTGTACTCTGTCTTGGGAAGCCTTGCTAGTTGTGAAGAATCTTCTTCTGTTGATTGGAGTCCTGGCATCGGCTTGCTTGCAGTGGGTTCCCCGTTCTTCAGCTCCGGCTCCTCTGCATCTTCAGATCTTGCCACGGCGGGGACAGGCTCCTCCTCCTCTTCTTTGCTGCTCATAATGACCATTCGGTCACTAGGGGGCAGCCTTTTATTTCAATGATGACGTCAGTTACACTCTGCCCTCTGACGTCATCATTTAAATAAAAGGCTACCCCCAGCGACAGAATGGTCATTAGGAGCAGTTTTTGATGGTCAGGGACGGGAGATCACAGTTAAATCACACCTCTCTGGCTGCGATTTTATTTTTGTGATTTCATGTCTCACTAAAGGCGATTTCTTCAAACCGCCTTTAGTGAATACAAAATTTTTTATTTTTTTCTATGTTTTGAATGGCAAACATCTGGCTGAATTCTGTCCAGCGATGTTTGCCAAGGCGATTTTTTAAAACACATAAATCACGCGATTTGACCCTTTGTAAATACCGCAATGTGAGTTTAGAGGGTCAAATCATGCGATTTATGGCAATTTTTAACAAATCTTTTTTTTGTAAATGAGGCCCTTAGTGTATAAGCACGGAATTTGCGTTCTTAAGTTCTACGTTAATAGCGTAGAAAAATTACTAAGCATGCTCAGTGCATCCGTTCTTAACTATACGCACCTAAAATCATAAGAATTATTAAGTGTGAATCAGGTCCCTAATTATTATTTCAAGATCATAAGCCTATGCTCGGGAATGCACACAGATCTTGATATCATGTGCGATTATGTGCCTGTGATCCAGAGTCCATTGTTCATTTACACGCACATATTTATATACTGAATTTTACTTTATTTTATGTAAAGTGTGCCTTTGATAACATCTTCATAGAGAAGCAACACACATGCAGTTCGTCTGTAGCTGATGGCACAAAATTTACTTAAAGAAATGTTAGTGTGTGGTACAGTGGCGCACCCAGGGGGTGTTTCTGGTTGCCCAGAAACCCCCCAGATTGAAAATTGAAAAAAAAAATTGAAAAATGTGCAAAAACGGTAAAAATTGTGGGAAAGGGGCGTGGCTTCGCGAAAGGGTGCTGCAAAGGGGGTGTGGCCTAGTGGCCATGTGGGGCAGGTTGTCATGGAGGAAGATGGTCCTGTCATGTGCTGCAATAGGAAAGCAGGTGAGAATGGTAAATATGTCACAACATATTCAACAGTGCTTATACACTGACACAAGTTCTGGTCCATTGTGTAATGTGCTCCACTAATGCATTGTATACTTGCTATTAGATCTGTTCCTGCAATATAAAACTACTATTTTAATGTGTAAAAGAAGTAATTCTAAATATAGTTGTATTCGAAATACAGACTTTCGAATTAGAAAAATTATAATTTCAGACTAGTATAAATAGAAACATTTAGGTGTATGCATTTTTCGAATTTTAGCAATTCGGAGAAAATTCGCATTCGCAAAAGAAAATTCGCAATTCAAATTTTCGAAATTGGGATTTTCTAACCGGGGACCCACACCCTATTTAGACTTGGGATAGGAAACAACATCTCTCAACTCTAATACTGTTTGCAACAGATGAAATATGACTCCCCTAAAATCAACATGGTTTAGCCCTTGAGTAACTAAGTTCATGCACCTAACAAGGTCTGGATCCAGCCCATAGAATGTGATTGTTACATATGGCAGCAGCGTGTAATTGTGTTCTCTGTGCCTTAGTATGAATTCCGGTCCTGGTTTTCCATGCAGCTTCCTCCTTGCTAGGGATCCTGCCCAATTAATCAGCAGCTGGGATTCCCTAGCTGTGCTTTAGCCATGTTCTATCAGCATCCAATGGGGATGTGGCTCTCCCCTTATATTCCTCTCACCTGTATGCCTCCTTGCTGGTCATAACTTCTAGATTCCAGCTCCTGCCTGCCTGCCTGCCTGCGCTATTGACACAACAGCAAAAAAAGGATAGAAGAGAGTTATCCTACCAAGACCTATGGTACCTATGATTCTGAAACAGTATTGTATTTCTATTAGGTATTTGATGTACTGCTAACGTTTGATATATTTATTCATGGTCCGTTCTAGGTAGGGATAGTTAGTGGCTCCCACGTGGAGTGAAGCACCACCGTGAGGTGGTTTTATTATTTTCTATTATTTATTTTTTTCAGTGTAGGGCTAACATTGTGGCCATTTATGCCTTTGCAATAGCACTATGTACTTACACTTCTGGAGTAGCAGAGTCCCATGTTTTTACTAAATGTGTCCCTATGATTTTTGTGAGTCCATTGTCTATTTTTATTAAATTGTGGAGGTCCATGTCTCCTGTAATAAAATTTTGCTAATTATTTAAATTCACGTTTGAGGTTTGGAGTGCATTACTCATATGTTGGTCAAGGAGGGATAATTATTTGTATGTTTTGTGTTACACTCCTTAACATGTAATAGCAACCTGAAAGTATAAGCAATATTTCAAATGTTTGCATTATAAATAATTTATATTTTATTCAGCAACTAATAAGGGCATGTTTTAAAAACATCAGTTATTTTTTTCTAAGATAACATAGGATTAAGGTCATATTGTGATGATAAAGCAATAATAGGTATGATAAATATGTTTACATACAATTAAACTCAACAAGATGTTCTTGCTTTCTTACTCATTGTTAGTTTTCATATTGTGTTACATGTTTTTCAGTATCTAAGCTTTATATTTATTTTATCAGGATCTGAAAATCAGCTTATGCATTTATAGGACAATGCAAGTGTGCTTAGATTTAATTGTAACATGTAAATTTGGATATGGTTATGTTTTTCAGTAATATGCACTTTGAACCTTATCTTGAAATAAGAAGGTTAGTAAATTTACGTGAGAAGTGCACATGCAGGGCCGTATTCAGAGATTCGTTTTTTTTATGTACGCAATTATACGCACGGCCGGAGCAAGGAAACACCCACCAACAACCCCGACACTCCCCTCTCCCGGACGTGCATTCGGTGACTTATGAGTTCCTAGACCACTCTGTTCTTTCCTTGTGCACTTACGTGCGTATATGTGCTCCGTCCATGCGATTCTTTATAACCGTGCCTCCATTTGTTCATTAAAATGCCCTCCCCCCACCCACTTTTATGTAAATTTTGAAGTACGGATTTCTACACCGCCCATCCGCGTATGTCCCAAAGTGCCTAAAGCACTTACGTGCATTCAACATAACTTACGTTAATAAAATGACTACGCATGCACAGTTGATCCTATCCTAAGAAACGGTTCTCTGAATTTGGCCCGCAGTTACTTTATAACTAGTATTAGTCATTATTATAAGCCTAGTGGTGGCAGTAAAATATGTCATGGAATGATCAGGTTGATTATCCATTCTAGGTTCCATAGGGCGGGTAGAGTGGTCAAAGTAGAAGCTGGGTAGTTTCAGGTAGACTTTGCTCATGAGCTAGATTGGGACCAACAGAGGACCGGACTGGGCTAACTGAAGCAACTGGGAGGCACGGAGCAGTTGCACTCTGGGTTGACTGGGAGACACAGAACAGTTACACTCAGGGTTGACTGATGCAACTTGGAGACAAAGAGCAATTGCACTCTGATTTGACTGAAGCAACTGGGAGACACAGAGCAGTTGCACTTTGGATTGACTGCAAAGGACCAGGACTTAGGGTTGCCGATGCTGCACTCAGCTGATGAACGGAGAATGGAGTAACCACAATGACTGCGGACCACAGAAAGGCAGACTGATGGGAGACACAGGTCACATATTCCTGGGGTTTCTGACAGTCCAGTCCATTATTCAGATTTGATTTGCTCTGTATCATATCTCTGTACCATGTACTGGACATAATGATGTTATTACAACAGATATAAATCTCAAGGAATATTTTCTAGTGTGCATGAACAATAGCCAACTTTCACTTAATAGAGCTTGGCAAAAATATTTTTAGGTCAGTCATATAATTTGTAAATTCAGGAAAGTTTGTTTCCAGCTGACTCATGTGCCCATGTTTACATCTGAAACACTTTTAAAAACACATTATTTGCTGTTTTTTTTTTCCAAGTGTTAGAATATGTAGTGATGGTTTTCAGCTCCCAGCAAAGTAGCAACACAGAAAGCAAGCTGACAGGTCAGACTTTAGAAGAGAATGTAATATTAAAAGAAAATGAGCATTGTTCCTGAAGCCAAATAAATGTAAAGGTAAGATCAATAGTTAATATTAGACTTAAATGCAATTGATTCCCTTCATGGGAATTTATTACACTATATACACCAACCAAAAATATAGAAGAACAAATCTGGGAGGAATATTGCATAGTGTTGTTTAAAAAGTTATATTATCTTTTTGTGATACTGGACCAGATCAAGATCTGCTGGTGTTTTCCAATCCATGTGATCAGAAGAGGTCCTCTTTTTATAACACTGGATCCAGTCCTCTATTATACTTTTCATCTTGTGTATTAATTAAAGTATTTGCTCTGTGCTATTAGGAAAATAGTTTTGTTTGATCATTTTTTATGAATTGGAATTAATTTGATGCTTAGACCTGCACCAGCTGTGTAATTATCACTAGATTGTTTTTGTTTTATTCCCTAAAAGAACAGCCTTTGTTCCAATGATAATATTTTACCAGAATGCAGTAGGAGAAGTTGTATTCATGTTGTATTATAATGAGCTGCCATATTTAAGAATTCACACTGCCTTTGTGCAGTTTAAACTAAATTGTCTGTCAGTCCACCTCTTACACAGTGTAAAGTATTACAATATGGCAGTTGACAAAAGAACATGGTAAAAACACAGGGCACATAGATGATTTGTCAGTTTTTTGTAAACCAATGTTACAAGTCATGTATTCTTTTTCCCCTTTGTAAATCATATAAAAATCTTAACTCATTATTAAAAACTAACAGAAATGGCATACAAATATTGACAAAATACAGTATAAATACATATAAGAGTAATTGATAAAAGAGCTCCAAGAGAAAGAGAGGTAAATCTTATTAAACAATTGTTGTACAATGTATTGTAACAAGTACCTAACAAGATATATGTTTTGTATGCTGTTTAAAGAACCTCTTACATGGCTATTCTAATTATGTAAACATAATTTACAACTACAGTCAACTGTTTTTTTTTGTTCCCCAAGCAAAGTCCCCAATAGCACATTTGATAAATTTTCTGACTCCTGCAAACATTAAATGACAGTGCTGTAGAACTCTGGATTGGTAGGCAGAGACAAGGCACGTCTGTACTGTACATTGTGATACCAGTTCACATCCAATTGCCTGAATTTCTGCCCAAGTTGGCAGTGTTGGCACTTAAGTCTCAATCGATTAAAATGCTTTCCAATCAGGTAGAAACATAGATGCATGTGTATGCACAAAATTGGCTGCTATGTCATCAAAATAAATGTGCTTTTATGCGTATGCATTATTAATACCATGTAGAACTAGACATTACAAGACATACGGATAAGAATGTGCTTGGCAGGAACAGAGGGTACATGATACTAACATTATGCAATGTTAGCCTATATTGCGCATATGTTGAATGTTAAAATTAATTAGATAATAAATACCAATTAAATTGCTTAAAACCTGATTATAACCTAACATGGTAGGAACTTCTGGCTCTGTTACTGTTGTTTTATATAGGTCTCCAGCCTTCCCTATGGGACTGACAGCAGAAGTGCTTGTTTTTAAATATCCAGCTCAACAACAAGAAAAACAGGGGGCTCCAGTATACCGATTGAACTTCATCAAACAATAACTACCAGCTGAGGCTTAATATTATTCATATAGTTTGCTAAATTCTTTATAAAATATTATAATTGACATGGACATTGCTGTATATATATATTATATATATATATAATTTATTATTATAGGTGTAGTATATTATGCCAGTGGTCATGTTTTTGGCATTACAATAATTGTAATCTTTGGGTCTTATTCACAGGTCCATATTAACTACATGCGCATTTTTACGCAAGCATGTAGAAAGGAAACACCCATAACTCCCCAAATGGCCGCTGCACACTGTTCAAATGGCAGTAGAGTCTTAATACAGACCTCCTGAGTACACATATAGCAGATGGATAGGGACACCCCTACAGGAGGTGCCTTGACGCTGGGCAGGTGAGCTTAACCCAATATAACTATATTGTGAACTAAACCTCCTTTTTATGTATGTGCTGACACATAGTGTTATATAATGCTTATTTGGATTGCCGGACCTCTCTTTTTTTCCTTGTAGTTACATAGTGGTCACTTTGGTCCTTGGATGCACCTCTCCATTTATATATACACTTGCACACATTTCATATATTGAATTAGGGGGACTTTTTAGACGTAAAAATATTATAAAAGAATCAAAGTTAAAAGGCTCAGATAGAAAACAATGGGGAAACGAATTTGATACTAGTAAGGAACATATAATACTAAAATATAGTGTTAGGAAACGTATGGAGGGCTATATAGGAATATAAGGGTGTTCTGATAAAAATAATGAGTATTAATTAATAATAAAATTAATAGTAAAAATATAATGGAGAGTATGTAGAGATGAAAAATGCTAGATGAGTAAAACATAGAGATAGTGTGGAGCAAACGGATGGGAAAGGTGAGTGGGACGGGTGGGGGGGAGAGGAAAATGAGTGTCAAAATGGAGTAATAATATGTGTAGCAAAAATACAATTAATAATAATGCATATTAGTATAATGTTGCAGTGTGTTAAAATGGTGACATCTAATTAGAGAATGTCTAAATCATTTATTTTATTTAATTAATGCTCAACAAGTAGCAATAAAAAACTACAAGATAATAAAGTGCTAGGGACTAATGAGTATGCTTGTATACTAAAGTGTGAGCTGAAAATGTAGATCAGAAGGATGCAATGCAAAGGGCGGTGAAAGAGAGGTTAAGCAATAAATAATGAAAAAATGAAAAAAAAAAAGGGAAAATGAAAGTGGACTTGAAAAAGAGAACTGAAAGTTATGAGAAATAATAAAAATATTGTATATAATACTAAAAAATATATTACTAAAAATTGTAAAATAAGACGATGTGTGAGAGCCAACCGATTAATCAAGAAAGGATGCAATTTCATAATTGTCATTTAGTCCATTGGGTTTTAGAGTATTAAGGGTGTAGATCCAGAACATTTCTCTTCTTGCTAGTTTCTTTGCTAGGTTCCCTCCTCTAGGGCCCATTTCCACTTGTTCAATAAATTTGACCGTGAGATGTGATGGATCAGCCATCTTTTGAGAAATGTGGTTAGTCATTCTGTTTTTAATGCTGCGGACATACTCTTGGATTCTTAATTTAGCCATTCTTTTAGTCTTCCCTATATATTTGAGGCCACACCGGCACTCCAACATATAGATGATGAAAGTACTCACACAGTTTATGAATTGTTTAATTCTGAATTCTTCTGAGTTGTTGAAGTTAATAAACATTTTATTTTGGGGATTCATGTATTTACATGTTATGCAATGTCCGCATTTATAAGAACCCTTGAACCGGAAATTGGACCGAATATTTTGATTCGTGGTTTGGGATTTAATGTTACTAGGGGCTAGGATTTCTTTCACGCTTCTTGCTTTTTTAAAGAAAATTTTTGGGCGTTCGGGAATTACTTGTTTGAGGACTGGGTCCAGTAATAGTACCTCTCAATGTCTACCCAAGGTTTCTTTTATCTGTTGTTTGGAGCTAATATACTTATACTATTATACTTAGTAATAAAAGAGACTGGTTATATATCATTTTGTTTGTTCTTATAAACTAGAAGATCTTCTCTGTTACGAGCCGTGGTGCTCTCACGGCGGTTTGTGTTGTTTGATCCCGGTGCTCTCCTAGCAACCGGGATCCACACAATCATTGGTGGCAGCAGCTCACGTGTCCTGGCTGCTAGGCAGCAAGGTTGCTCTCCTCCTCATCGCACCCGCTGCGGCGCTCAGCTGTTCACATTAACAGCTGACGTTCTTCCTTGGGACAGCAGCCTATCATATCAGGGGGCTGGTCCAATCCTCCAGCCCTGATTGGCCAACCCTCCTGTAAATAGCCAGTGTTTCTGTGCTTTAGTGCTGGCTATATCCTTCTTTACGTGCCCCAGTCTTTCTGCCGTGTGCTTCTGCCTCTGCTCTTTTGCGCTTTGCTCCAGTCTCCTTGCTCCCCTTCTCCAGTCTCCTTGTCCTCTTACTCCTTGCACTCTTGTATTTTCTCTGTGCCTATTGCTTTCTTGAGTGCCCCACCAATCCTGCCCAGTTCCTTCCTGTTAATCCCTTTGTTTGCCATTCCCTCTCTTCCTCTCTCCCTGGTGTTATCTCCTGGTGTGTTACCCTTGCTCTCTCCTGTGTCACCCCTCTGGGGTTCCGCTGTGTGACTGTGTGAGTGTGTTTCCTAGTGAGTCCTGTCTGCCCAGTCAGTCCTTCCCTTTAGTCCATAGTTTTGGTTCTGTGTTCTGTGTAGTCCGTCACAAGTCAGTCCCTTCTGACTTAGTCTATTCCCTCTTTCTGCTCTACCTGTTCCTCTGTTATCCTTTACGTATTTTCTCACTTCTACGAGTTCGGTTCTGGGGGCTGCGTCCTGTTGTTGGGGCATAGCCAATTCCATCCCCACCATTAGGGGTCCTGGTGAACACCTCCTGATAACAAAGGGCCTGATTCAGAGGCTGAAAATAAGAACTTAAAGTTACACCTGGGCAAAACCATGTTGATTTCAGGGGGAGTCAAGTTAATTTTATTCTATGCATGCAGGGAGAATGCATTGCTTTTACTTGTTGCACACAGATACCTGATCAGCTTTACTTTTAAACTGCTAATTAGACTTGAGCTGAGAAACATCACCTTTTAACTATAATACTGTTGCAACAAATGAAATTTGACTCCCATGAAATCAACATGGTTTAGCCCAGGTGTAACTTTAAGTTCTTATTTTCAATCTCTGAATCAGGGCCAAAGACTCCGAGCCCTGGTAACCGTTCTCGTAACTTTCACCTTTCCCCTAACATTCTCTTTTCACTTCCTCTGTTCTCTTTTTGGCTGCTTTGATGATTTTTCCCTGGATAGCCACTTTGTTCAAATCTATCAGCATATAAATTAGAATAATAGGAAAAATAAGGGAAAATCTGCGCACTTAATTCAGCTGCTGTGAATTCACTCCAAGGGTGTCTCAACCCTCAAGAATAAAACAAAAAGGAAGGGTGTGGAGTAAATACAATCAGAGCTAAAAATTCACAGTGGGAAGTATCAGTGAATAACAAATATGAAGCATTCAATGTGAAACAATAAATAAAAATAAAAATAAATATATAAATAAATATGGTTGATAAGTCCAAAGGTAGGTTGGATGTAGTAGAATTGAGGTTTGTAGTATCCACCTTTCCCCAATGGGGGTTAAGAAAGGGAGACAAGATACAAATACAAACAATTTATTAATACAAATCTACAACAATATAACCATAAAACGGGAACTGGAGTTCATACCAGGAGATGGTGAAAACAGTAGGTGAAGTGGAGCTGTATCCGATGTTAAAGGTACTGACAAGATCAGCTGCCACAGTTCCGTCACTGTTGTCCTGGTAAATGTCCTCTGCTCCTCTGTGCCACTGGCTGACGCGTTTCAGACCCTATCTGGGTCCTTTCTCAAAGTCCATGCGGCAAGTCCTACGTTCTCCTGCTTTATACTCTTCACTTTCTGCAGATTGAATGAGCGACGCATGTATCCGGTGCTGGAGTTTGATGTAAACAGACGACGCATAAACTAAACCATGCTTACACACTGATACTTCCAAAAAAGCCATAAAATAGGATGAAAAAACTTTATTCTAACTCAATAAACATTCTATATATAAAAAAGGCTGTGGAACATTGTAACTAAAAACGGCATTCGGTTCCATCACTGTTGTCCTGGTAAATGTCCTCCGCTCCTCTGTACCACTGCTGACGCGTTTCAGACCCTATCTGGGTCCTTTCTAAAAGTCCATGCGGCAAAATTAGTCTGGGTTTCATAAGTTTCATTCTGGCTACAGTTCCTTTTTTTATCCTATAAAACTGGGAGTAGGTGATATTGTCCTTCCATTGTTTCAAGTGTCCACTTTTATAGTGTAGGTTACTATTAGTATCAACTTTTTTCACAAATAGTTGACCTCTTCTTCTGAAAATGTATAAGTAAACTTCAGGTTGTATTCATTTGTAGAAATCCACTGGAAGAATTCTTCAAAAGTAGATAGATCCCCTTTCCAATCAATGACAATATTGTCTATGTATCTTTTATATAGACAAAGACATGTAATATATGGATTGTTCTTTTGGATGTATTTTCTCTCCCAACTACCCATGTAAATGTTCTTAAAACTTGGCACGAAAACTTTTCCCATTGCCGTCCCACAGACTTGGAGGTAAAATTTATCAAGAAATTTGAAATAATTATGAGTTAATATGAATGTGATAAGGTCACAGATGAAGTCTTTATGTGGCTCTTCTAGAACATGATCTTTAAGTAGAAACTCTCTGACCGACTCAACTCTTTTATTAGTAAGTATGGACGCATATAAGGACTGGACATGTATGGTCAGTAGAAATTTTCATTCCATTCCTTCCAATATTTGGAGAATAGCTGTGGAGTCTTTCACAAAAGATGGGAGTGTAGGGACATATTTCTTTAAAAACACTTCCACATATTGAGATTTGATGTTAAGAACCCAATGCCTGCAATAATTGGTCTGCCGGGGTTTATTTTTAGTTGCTTTTGGATCTTGGGTAAGTGATAAAAGATGGGTATGATGGGGTTTTGGTTGAACAGGAATTGATGTTCCTCTTTAGTGATAATTTTCTTTTTTAGAGCTTTTAGTAGTAGAGGATCAACTTTACTCAAGTATTCAGCAGTAGGATCTTTCAGAAGTTGTGTATAGGACTCCTTGTCCAAAAGCAATCTTTGTGCTTCTTCTACATAGTCGCTTCTGTTCATAATGACCAGACCCCCACCTTTATCTGCTTGTTTCAATATAAGGTCCTCCCTGTCTTGTAGATTCTTCAATGCCAGTTTCTCTTCTTTAGTTAAATTGCTGATGGTTTTCTTTGAGTCCAGTTTTTCCAGGTCTTTCTTAACTAAATTGTAAAAAATATCAATTTGGCTGCTCCTTGACTCTAAAGGGTGGGTATTTAGAAGGACATTTTAGGCCTGACTTATTCACCTCCTCATTGTAATTTTTGATAATGACTGTTTCTTTCTTTGCAAAATGTCTTTTTAATGTTAAATTAATGTTTAATTTTCTAACAAATTTGTTTAGTTCTATAAATAGCTCGAATTTGTTAGGCTTACTTATTGGTGCAAAGAGAAATGTCAGATGTATTCAGTGTATAACTTGACAAATTGAAAATACCTTGCTTCTGGGGATTTATGGTAGTTGTTTCTTCTTTAATTGTTTTATTGTTTTTGTTTCCTGATCTTCCTCCTCTTCTTTTTCTTCTTGTCGTCTCCTTTCTCCCTCCCATCTTTTGTGAAATACACCCCAGCCATTCTCCAAATATTGGAAAGAATGGAATGGAATGAAGATTTCCACTGGGTGACCATAGATGTCCAGTCCTTATATACATCCATACTGCATAAGAAAGGAGTTGAGTTGGTCAGTTGAGTTTCTACTTGAAGATCATGATCTAGAAGAGCCACATGAAAACTTCATCTGTGACCTTATCACATTCATATTAACTCATAATTATTTAAAAGTGCTTGATAAATTTTATCTCTAAGTCTGCGGGACGGCAATGGGAACAGTTTTTGAACCAAGTTTCACAAACATTCACATGGGTAGTTGGGAGAGAAAATACATCCAAAAGAGCAATCCATATTCTACATGTCTGTGTCTATATAAAAGATACATAGACGATATTGTCATCGTTTGGAAAGGGGATCTATCTACTTTTGAAGAATTCTTCCAGTGGATTTCTACGAATGAATACAACCTGAAGTTTACTTATACATTGTCAGAAGAAGAGGTCAACAATTTGGACCTGGAACTTATCAGCAATAATAACAGTGTGGAAACCGCCAATTATGTGAAAAAAATTTATAGCTACCTACACTATAAAAGTGGACACTTGAAACAATGGAAGAACAATATCCCCTACTCCCAGTTTTGTAGGATAAAAAGGAACTGTAGCCAGAATGAAATTTACGAAACCCAGATTAATTTATATGCTGATAGATTTGAACAAAGAGGCTATCTGGAGAAAATCATTGAAGCAGCCAAAAAGAGAACAAAGGAAGTGAGAAGAGAAAATCTTCTAGTTTATAAGAACAAACAAAATGATATACAACCAGTCTCTTTTATTACTAAGTATAATAGCTCTGAACAACAGATAAAAGAAACCTTGAGTAGACATTGGGGGGGTACTATTACTGGACCCAGTCCTCAAACAAGTAATTCCAGGACATCCAAAAATCATCTTAAAAAAGCAAGAAGCGTGAACGAAATCCTAGCCCCTAGTAATATTAAGTCCCAAACCACCAATCAAAATATTAGGTCCAATTTCCAGATCAAAGGTTTTTATAAATGCGGACATTGCGTAACATGTAAATACATGAATCCCCAAAGTAAAAAGTTTACTAACTTCAACAACTCAGAAGAATTCAGAATTAAACAATTCATAAACTGTATGAGTACTTCCATCATCTATATGTAGGAATGCCAGTGTGGCCTCAAATATATAGGGAAGACTAAAAGAATGGCTAAACTAAGAATCCAAGAGCATGTCTGCAGCATTAAAAACAGAATGATTAACCATACAGTACCAGACCATTTCTCAAAAGAACACATGGCTGATCCATCACATCTCACAGTCAAATTTATTGAACAAGTGGAAATGGGCCCTAAAGGAGGGAACCTAGCGAAGAAACTAGCAAGAACAGATACGTTCTGGATCTACATCCTTAATACTCTAAAACCCAATGGACTAAATGACAATTATGAAATTGCACCCTTTCTTGATTAACTGGTGAGAAAAGGGAATTCCTGAAGGACTGCAGTTCTTGTGGGGGATTCTATTGTTAGGGGTATCCAGCTGGGAACAGGACCCGAAAATAGGAATCAGGTGAAGTGCTTGCCTGGAGCGACAGTTCCACGTGATAAAAACCGCATTTTAAATATTGTGAAGGCAGTGAGGTTAATGTCATTATCCATCTTGGGACAAATGACTTAGCCAATGCTGGAGTTGTGGCTGTCAGAGATGAATTTAGACAGTTGGGAACTGCTCTTAAACAGGTGGCAAATACTGTGACTTTTTCTGAAGTGCTGCCAGTACACAGATATGAAGAAGGTAGAATGTGGCGCATTCATGATTTCAATCTGTGGCTTAGGAAGTGGTGTCATGAAGAAGGATTTGGGCTCATAGAACATAGCCATTCCACCTGGCAAAATAGGAACTTGTATAAAAAGGATGGCTTACACCCATCTTCTGTGGGGACAAATATTCTAAGTGAGCAGTTTGAATGCTTTATTAAAAACCATTTAAACTAGGAGAGGGGGGCAGTGATACAAATAATAAAAATAGCTGCTCCCCTAACCAAAAAGTGTTGGGTAGCCAGTCAATAATGACAGATAATATAGCCACCGCAACAAATAAAAGAAAAGAAAATATAAAAAGCAATATAAACATATCTAGCAATAATAATGAACTGATAAAGAGGAGATTCATAATGCAACCTCTCAGAGCAATGTGTGCAAATGCTAGGAGCTTGGGAAATAAAATCCCTGAATTAA
>WWET01003407.1:88055-99501 GCA_011038615.1 Limnodynastes dumerilii
ATAAAAATATATATATTTATATATGGATGGAGATAAAGGTGCGCTCGGTCAATCCTTATAGAGATACTTGGTGTATATTAGCAGCGTTTAAAACAATCAGACATGTGCACCAGACTGCTGAAAGAACAACCGCTGCTCCCCTTAACTGAAGTCCGTACTCCAGTAATATGTGTCTAGAAAAAAGCTGAAAAAAGGGGATGCTTCATGGTGCAGAGCAATTTAATTCAAAAAAACATAGAAGACAGAACATACACGTTTAAAAACACTGCAGTGTACCAGATAGGTTGGAATCAAACAACTAGTCTGATTCAAAAGTGCTCGTCACATAAGTGCAGCATGTGGTCTTGGCAAGAATGTCACGGACATCCACGGACACTAATCCCCAAACACTGCCGTATCTCAACAGCCGCAAACAGCTGCACACAGGTATGGAAGAGATGATCCCAGGGCACAGCAGGCTCCGACCCAACGCGTTTCGTCAGGAGGTGTGCCTGCTCTGTCTTGTCATGCATTTAAATACCCCCTTTTCCAGCTGGTGATTAACTATTTCAAATTTGCACTTGGTTTAAAATACAAATAATATAAAATGTACTTAATAGACAAAAATAGCTGAATACTCAGAGCCAGCACTATACAGCATAACTTATAAATTACAAACATATAAACAATTAATTACACAGAATTTACAAAAGAAAGCACAGGGTGACTACACTCAAAATTACTTTTAAAAACGTTACATAATCTGTTGTAAATATTGGAATATTAAAATATCTAGGTATTAAACTAGCTAGAGGTTCAATTACTCCTGCTTACTCATTTACCGATAATTCATTAAACAAGGTATAGAGTATTATATGTCTAAAACATTAATATAACAAAATAAATATATAAATATAGCATAATAAATATAAATCTATAAAAAAAATATAAATCTATAAAAAAAAGAATAAAACAGAGGGCAACTCAATCCCTTTGTTAAAAAATATTATAAAAAACATTGTAAAAAAAACCCTAAGTATATCAATTAATATAAAACCAATGGCTAGACATACATAATATTGCAACGATCCCCAAACAAATACGAACACTCAAAGCAATAAAAATTCATAAAATTCATAAAAATTACTAAGAATTTCAGAAAAGGAGTCAATTCAAAACTCTCATTTAACCCATTCGGACTCAGAGTATTCAAAGAGAGAATCCAAAAACCCTCTATTTGAGATAATCGCAACAGTCTATCTCCGTCCCTTTTATCCATTAATACGTGTTCTATAGTTCTGATCTTAAAATTAGAGCTATTACCTTGTGTGCACTTATTAAAGTGTCTAGATACACTATGGCTCATATTTTTATGAACAATATTCCTATAGTGTTCAAGGGCTCAGATTTTCAGACAACGCTTTGTTTTACCAACATAAAGTTTCCCGCAGCAGCATAAAAGTAAATAAACTACAAATGTAGTATTGCAATTAGTATAATGTTTAACTGCAAACTCTTTGCTGCCATCTGAATTATGAAATGTTTTACCCTTATCAATATACTTGCAGATCTTGCATTTACTGCAAGGAAAACATCCCATAGGTTTTGATAACAAAGGCATTTCTAATGCTACGGTGGGTAAAGCGCTTGGTGCTAATAGCGACTTTAAGCTCTTAGCTTACCTAAATCTAATATTAGGGTTTTTTGGTAAGAGAGGAGCTAAAACCGGATCTAAAGATAAAATTGACCAATGCTTCCTGAGGATATTTTTTATCTCATTGCCCTGATAGCTATAATCAGTGGTCAAAGCACAGTCTAATTTAGTTGATTCACTATTCTTACATTTCTCATTTTCTTTGTAATCAAGTAGAGTAGATCTATTTAGATTCCTGGCCTTCTCGTACCCCTCATCAATAATTCTTTGAGCTTAATGTTTTTCTTTGAACCTGGTTTTATACACTAAAGCCTGTTCTACTAATTTATGCGGAGCTGAGCAGTTCCGCCTTAAATGAGTAAATTGTGAGTAGGGGATATTTTCACGCCATTTCTTTAACTGACAGCTACTATATTCCAAGTAGCTGTTTGCATCTACTTCCTTGAAGAAAGTGCTAGTTCTCACATTGGATCCCCTTACTACTGGAGCTTCTAAGAACAGGTCTAAAAATGTAATTCAGTTCCCACCAAATTTATAGGTGAAACTCAGACCGTATTCATAATGATCTGCATAGCTGGATAAATCAAGCTCAGATCCTGACCAAATTATCAAAATGTCATCGATGCAGCGTTTGTACAGCCTCACCGATGACATTTGTGGGTGGCCCTGGACACAGTCCACTCCCAGTCGCCAAGGTATAAATTTGCGAAGCTGGGAGCAAAAACTGTGCCCATCGCTGTCCCTTTTATTTGTAAATAAAATAGATCTAAGAGCAGGAAATAGTTCTGTTTTAGTATGAAAATGGCACAAGAAATCAGGAATTCAACCATATCCCCAGTGAGATTTCTGTCATTTAATAGAATCTTTCTCAGTACGTCTAGACCCTTCTCATGTGGGATGGAGGTATACAGGGCCTCCTTGTCTATGGAGCACCACTGAAAATCCGCCTCCCACTTCACCTCAGATATCAATTTTAGAACCTGAGTCGAATCTTTTATATATGAGTCCAGATTCGGTACATATTTCTTTAAATAAATTTCTAAAAACTCTGAGATTCTACTCGTAATTGACCCAATCCCCGATACTATGAGTCTCCCAGGAGGGGTAGACCTATTTTGTGGAGTTTGGGTAAACAGTAGAATGTTGCAATTCTAGGCGAATAATTCATTAAAAATTTAAATTCGTCAGGGGAAATGCATTTTTTCAAAGAACCCATATTAAGCAAGGACTCAATCTCTTAAACGTATAATTTCGTTGGGTCATTTGATAACTGCTGGTAGGTTGAGGCATCACTCAAAAGCCTTAATGCTTCTTTTATATATAGTTCTCTATCCAAAAGAACAATGCCCCCCTCCCCCCTTATCAGCCTGTTTTATAGCTAAGGATTTATCATCCATTAATTCTTTTAATGCATTCCTCTCCACTTTAGACAAATTCCCCAGTCACATTTTCTCCCCCTGTATCAATACACCCTCCCACCTCTCCCCCTAATTATAGTTATAATACCTTCTTATTCCTATGTGCAGTCTTTTTCCTTACCTGACTCTGAAGCCAGATCCTCTCCCCCTGTCTCAGATCAGCAGCTGCAGCCTTCCCAGCACTGTGTACCATGTGACTACAGCAGTCACATGGTACACTCAGCTTCCTGTGAGGAGCCCAGTGCACTACTGGGAAGTCACAGGCTCCGTGTTGGAGCTCAGACCCAGGGTATTAGCCCCAGCCTGAGCTCCTTCGTGTTGGAGCTCAGAGCCAGGGTATTAGCCCCAGCCTGAGCTCCTTTATGGCAGGATCTATTCAGTTGGTGCTGCATTACAGTTTATCAAAGAGGGTGTGGAGTGGAGGCTCCATCAACCCCCTTCATGCTCCCCCCTGTGACGCCATTTGCTGAAGGGCCCTTTGATGTGTGAGGCCCTTGGGCATTAGCCCAAACTGCCCAGTGGAAAAGACGGCCCTGCTTGTGTTCCTATATTGCTCTTTTGCTCATACGTTTCCTGACACTATATTTTAGTATTATATGTTCCTTGCTAGTATCAAATTTGTTTCCCCATTGTTTTCTATCTGAGTCTTTTAACTTTGAATCTTCTATAATATTTATACCTCTAACCAGGAAGTCCCCCTTTGTTATCCCCGTTTTATTCTCATTACTTTTTTCTATTTCATTTATTTCATTCTTAATATGTTCTTAATATGATCTTGTTGCTTTTTAATATCTCTTGTTTTAAAGCATTCTTTCTTTTATCAATTTATTCGAGTTTATTTATTTATATACAATGTTCCCTATGACCGGGAATTACATTGTAACAGAGATAGCTGTCAATCTCAATCAACTACTTCCACCCACAACAAAGCTTGGCTGCAGTATGATGGATTCTCCTTCATCACATTGGTTGATCATTTGCGGACCTTTTGATAAAAAAACCCGGCTCTGTGGCAACCACTCAACTATACACCAAATCCCTGAGGAAGTCAACAGGAGTTAATAAGGGCTCTAGACAAAACATGTTGGTTTGGAGTGCTTGGTGTGCAGCATCTATAACAGAGGACAGCCCTTTCTACCTATTGCGAACACTGAGTGGATCAGTGCAATGGACGTAAGACGCGGACGAACCCGACAATACAGTAGGACTTGCTCACATGATCTATTGCATGCGTTTAATAATTGTAGTTCTGGTACGCAGACCACGTTTAACCATTTATTAATAAAGTGTCATTCACAAAGCAGAGTCCACAGCGGAGGATTGAAGGAAAAGAAGAGAAAAGACAGCAAAGGTAAGGAAGGATTAAAACTTTATTTTATAAGTATCTTAATAGTAATGGTAACTTGCAAATGTTTAGATTCAAACATCCTTTTATAGCATTAAGCAACAAATAGGTTTCTTATTTGACTTTGACATTGAAGATAGCAGTGACAAAGAGTGTACAGAACAAAATTGTGTTTCTAAATGTGACTTTAAGATAGCATCAGCTTTTTTATACAATGGCTGTTGAGAACTTAAGCAATCTATTGCACAGTTTACCCAAGACCAACTGCTGTTTTAATGGCCAGAATTAGAGAAGTGGATGAAGGGAAATAAGAAATGTTATTAGAGAGCAGAAATTCATCATTCATCAGGACATATATTCAGCTATAAAAATTTATAGGTAGTCCAAATTAAATTGTACATGCTATATACAGCAAATTAGGGATGTCAGAACATTTTTTTTTGTCAGGGACCAAGATATCATTTCAGTTGATCCTTCAATGATCAAATGCAGCTCCTATATTTTATATACAGTATAGATAATGGAGGCTGGACATAAGGGACAGACAATGGATGCTGGATATAAGGGCAGACATAGAGACTGGACATTACATGGAGTCTGGAAATTATAGTTTGTTTATTTTATTTTATGTGTTCATTGGCTCATAGCCCCCTTAAAAGTATTGCATTATGATTATTTTGGACTATGGTAGATCTCAAAAGATTTTTTAAATTTAGAGTAGATCCCTAAGTCTAAAAGTCTGGCCACTCCTGTTGTATGGGATGTGGTTCAAAATTCAATAAAATTGATAACGTCTATATATTATCATTAAGGGTTATTATATATTATCATTAAGGTTTACTAAAAAGCATGATGACGAAAATGATAACTAAGGTTAGGTTAGCGTAATTCACAAAGCAGAGCACATCATGAAGGATGGAAGGACGCAATGGGAAGAAAGCAAAGGCAGTGGCGCACCCAGGAGGTTTTGTATTGACAAATAAAGTGTAGCATAACACCAGCTCAAATGTGATTTATGCCATCAATCTTTAAATGTACTCATATAGGTGACATGAATAAATATTTTAACAAAGAAAAATAACACTGTATAATTATGATTAGTCTATTTTCTAATAATAGAAAGAACCTTAATGAAGCCACAGGGTATTTCTATCTAGGGGTGTATATCCCAAAAAAGGGGAGAACCATACCTCTAACTAATAAAAAGACATAATAAACAAATAATAAATACATAATATATATGAGTAAAGCTGGCCATACACTAGACGATTATCGGCCCGATTTCCCAATTATTGGGTGATCGGGCAAATAATCGCTCTAGTGTATGGTACAAATACATTTTTAATACAGTTGTGTTCAAAATTATTCAACCCCCACTGAAATTGAATGTTTTGGCCAGTTTGACTTTGATTTTGATCATTCAGTTATCTTGCTTACATTTACATGAAAGAGGCACTTGTAGGTCAGAGAAATATAAACTTAAGTTTATAATGAAATAACCACAAATGTCTTTTCTGTGCTCACATCATTATTAGTTTTTATTCAACCCCCAAGTGACATTCAATCTTAGTACTTAGTACAACATCCTTTTACAGTTATAACAGCTTTTAAACGTGAAGCATAGCTTGACACAAGTGTCTTGCAGCGATCTACGGGTATGTTCGCCCATTCTTCATGGGCAAAAGCCTCCAGTTCAGTCAAATTCTTAGGCTTGCGCACTGCAACTGCTTTCTTTAAGTCCCACCAGAGGTTCTCAATCGGATTTAAGTCTGGTGACTGCGATGGCCACTCCAAAATGTTCCAGCCTTTCCTCTGCAACCATGCTCTAGTGGACTTGGAGGTATGCTTGGGATCATTGTCCTGTTGAAAGGTCCAACGTCTCCCAAGCCTCAGGTGTGTGACGGACTGCATCACATTTTCATCCAATATCTCCTGGTACTGAAGAGAATTCATGGTACCTTGTACACGCTGAAGCTTCCCTGTACCTGCAGAAGCAAAACAGCCCCAAAGCATTATTGACCCTCCGCCATGCTTCACAGTAGGCAAGGTGTTCTTTTCGTCATATGCCTTGTTCTTCCTCCTCCAAACATAGCGTTGATCCATGGGCCCAAACAGTTCTAATTTTGTTTCATCAGTCCACAGAACACTATCCCACAACTTTTGTGGTTTGCCCACATGACTTTTGGCATACTGCAGTCGACTCTTCTTATTCTTGGGAGACAGCAAGGGGGTGCGCCTGGGGGTTCTGGCATGGAGACCTTCATTACGCAGTGTGCGCCTTATTGTCTGAGCTGAAACTTCTATACCCACATCTGACAAATCTTTTTTCAGTTCCTCAGCAGTCACACGGGGGCTTTTATCCACTCTACGCTTTAGGTAGCGCACAGCAGTCGAAGTCAGGATCTTCTTTCTTCCACGACCAGGTAGCATTTCAATAGTGCCCTTTGCCTTGAATTTGCGAATGATGCTTCCTATGGTGTCTCTTGGTATGTTTAACTTCTTTGCAATCTTCTTATAGCCATTGCCCTTGCTGTGAAGACAAATCACCTCTTCTCTTGTCTTCCTGGACCATTCTCTTGACTTCACCATGTTTGTAACCACACCAGTAAATGTCTAGAAGGAGCTGAGTATCACAGTCATTTTAAAGCTGCCTAATTGGTGCTTATTATGCTTGATTGGTGCTCGGTGACATCCACAGGTGTTTTCAATACCTGATTGAAAACACCGGAATGAACCTCTCTTCTTCAGAGTGGTAGTCTTTAAGGGGTTGAATAATTGTGGCAATGAGGAAACCACAAAATAAACATTTACTACTGTGTTATATAAACTATTGATGTCATTTTAGTTGCATTTGGTTCTTTAAAACGTCCTTGTAGGATTTCATTCTGAATAAAATTCCAAATGTACACTATAGTCCCTAAACCCCTTTACAGCATTGGGGGTTGAATAATTTTGAACACAACTGTATAGTGAATTGGTCTTTTCATTGTGTGATTGGAAAGATTATCTGCTGAAAAGCCCCAGTGTGTACCCTGCTTTAGACAACTGAAATAAAACATAGAATAAAGAAACAGGTGCACAAATATTGACGCTACTATTAACCGTTATTATTTTTATTATATTATATTTTTTTGTTTAATTCACATTACTTTAACTTATATCTTATCTATTTATAGTATACATACCTTAGTCAGTGTTGTTACCGCATATTTACATCCAGACTTTTCAACTTTTCATTATTATTTTTATTTTTGTTTATTACTGTATTATTCCACTTATTTTTGGATATTAACTTACCTACCACTACTATTGTATTTATACTCTGAATGACTTCCTATCTTCTTATTATTAATTACCTTACTCCCATTCTGCTTATTACTAATAATATTCTCATACATTTATTTCTTTGTGTCATTTCACTTGTACCTCACATTTTCCATTTACTCACTACAGTCTACTTTAGATTCTACTGCTGCACCATACTTGTCTAGCTCTCTTACTGTATTTATTTTTTTTATTTTTGATGCAATATTTTTACTTTGCTTGGGTTTTCCAAATCCATTTCCTTCTCTTTATTCCTCTTGGTTAGGACATCTTACACACATCCCATTCCTCTCCTATTGATCTGCTCTAGCCTCCACTGCAGGAAGCATCCAGACTTCCTCACATCTGAAGCCATTTCCCAACTTTATTATTAACTTAATTGCCCACTAATTCTTCTCTTTGTCTCACTTCCCTGATCTTCAGTGACTCTACCTTTTGTCTTTCCCAGTCTCATTGACTCCCCTTAGGTCTGAGCTATTCTACTCTATCCATATCACTCAACCTCCCTAACTTGCCCACGTCATTGTCCTCTGACTACCTGCTAGTTGTGGTGTCAAGACTGTGTCGCCCTCCCTGCCAACCTCATCTACATTTCTACTCTCCCCACCCTCCCTTTCTACTGCGCTTTCTGTAACGCAAGATCCATCTGTAACAAGCTTGCAACCATAAATGATCTGTTCATTTTCTAACTCCTTCAAACTCCTAGCTCTCACCAAAACAGGGCTCTCCCCCACTGACACCACCTCATCTGCTGCTCTGGCCTATAGAGGTCTCTCCTTCTCCCACACTCGCAGAGCCGGCGATCGTCATGGTGACGGCATCGGTCTGCTCCTCTCTACCTACTGCACCTTCTGCACTATCCCCCTGAGCCCTCCCTCATCTTCTTTCCTTTGAGGTCCAATCCATCCGCCTTTTCCATCCCCTAGACCTCCACATTTCTGTCATTTACCGGCCCCCAGGTTATTGCTTGCAATTCTTCAAGAACTTTGTTGCCTGATTCGTTCACTATTTCTCCTCTGACCTCCCTTCCATCATCTTGGGTGACTTCAACATAGCTGTTGATAACCCCTCCCACTCCAGCACCTCTAAACTTCTCTCTATTTCCTTATGTTTTGGCCTGACCACTTCCCCTACCCACATACAAGGCTATTGTCTTGACCTTGTTTTCATGCACCTCTGCACTCTGACTAACTTCTCTTTTTCCTCTCTCTGACCACCACCTCCTCTCCTCTCCCAATCTCCCTTCCCCAAACCCAAATGCGCCCTTACCAGACACAACATCAGCACCCTCGACATCTCCACCTTTTCCACTTTACTTGACTACCTCCTCTCTGCCATTAACTCTGCCTTCTGCCCCAACCAAGCCACCTTCCTCTGCAATACCACCTCCTCTGCCCTTGACTTTGCCTGCCCCCCTTCTTCCATATCCCTCTGCCACTTTAACCCCCAGCCATGGCACTCTTAAGTCACCTGCTTGTCGAGCACCTCTGGCGGAGATCTCGCTCCCTTGCTGACTTCCTCCACTTTAAATTCATCCTATCTGCTTACTGCTCCTCCTTTGCCCAAGCCAAGATTTTTTCAATTCTCTCAATCTCCCAAGAATCCAACTCCTGTCACCTCTTTGCCACCTTTAACACTCTCTTCTCACCACCCTGCCTTCCATCCCATCCTCTGTCTCCACTTCCAACTTTGCCTCTGTTCCCGGTGGAACTTAAGGTTCGGTACATACCCAGAGTTAAATGATACTACACAAGATGATTCTTATAAATTATAATATTTAATAAAGAATTAAGCAAAATACATAAATATTACTTAGTTTCAGCTGGTAGTTATTGCTTGATAATGATCAACAAGTTTCCAGGGGCCCCTATCTCAAGTGTTGTTGAGCTGGAAAAAGTTAGCGGGTACTTCTGCGCTTACTTAGGTCAGTTACGTACACAGCCCGGGTCACTACTGCACTCAAGGCCGGTCAGTTACGTACAAAGCCAGGATCACCCCTGCACTTAGTCGGATCAGTGACGTTCATAGCCCAGATCACTCCTGTCAGATCAGTCCCGTATGAAGCCAGCGAGCTGCCTTTGTGCAAAATCTTTTATACCCCAACAACAACAGAGCCGGAACTCCCTACCTTATTAGGTTATTAACATGTTTTAAGCAAGTTAATTGGTACTATTTATCTAACTCATTTCTACATTCCACATATGTGTAGTATAAGCTAGCATGTTAGTGTCACATACCCTCTGCTTCCACCAAGCTGCCTTATCAACATGTCTTGGCCTTGAACGTCTGGTTCTACACAGTATTAACAACTCATTTTCATAAAAGCACATAAAAAATGGATAACAGCAGCCATTTTAGGCTGCCTGGACACAGCCTCCTACTCCAAAATTATCTCTATCTCTTCACCACTGCCACCCAACCATAATGAGTTTTTTTCTTTCCATCCTATGACAATAATATAATATCCTCACCACCCTCAACCTGTCCTTTTGATCCTATTACCTCACACCTTCTCAAACACCGTCCCTTCCTCACCAATGAAGCTACCAAAACCCTCATCCACTCTCTAATCATTTCACGTCTCAACTGCTGTAACCTCCTCCTCATTGGTCTCCCACTCACCTGTCTTGCCCCCCTTCAATCTATACTCAATGCTGCTTCCAGGCTCATCTACCTCTTACGCCGCTCTACCTTAGCCTCTCTTTTATGTCAAACCCTCCACTGACTTCCTGTCCACTTCAGACCTCTCTTTAAACTCCTTACCCTCACCTTTAAGGCCATCTCCTCAGTCACTGCTCCTTACCTTTCTTCCCTCATCTCCATGCACACCCATTTCCACCCTGTCTGTTCTGCTAACCACCACTGTCCGACCTTCCTACTGATCACCACATCACATGCACGTGTCCAGGACTTCTCACATTCTGCACCTCTGCACTGGAATGACCTCCCTTCTTCAGTCAGATTTTTCCCCACATTGCAGGTCTTCAAGCGCTCACTCGACACACACAACTATTTAGGCTAGCCTACCCCTCCTCCACTTAACATCCTCACTGCATCCTTCCCCCTTTCCTCCGCTCCAACCAGCAGTCCACTTCCTTCCCCTCCTTCCCCTCCTCCGGTGCACACGGAATGGTAGGTAGGAGGAACTGCCAGACAGGACACCCAACACGCGTTTCGCCCTGGAACGAGGCTTTGTCAAGGGTGACCTGTCTGGCAGCTCCTCCTACCTACCATCCCTTTTGCACCGGTGGATCACTGTTTGGATGCTTTCCCAGCTGCCAGTTTGTTTCCTTTTTTCCAGGGGACGCCGCTCATTCCACCGAGTCAGAGTAGGGTGAGATACTGTGCGGAAGCGCGAAGCGTGTCCTTGCGGCCACTAATGTGTCTACCAGGGCTTCCCTGCATCTCTGAGTTAGCGAGTGGTGTTCTCTTGACGGTATATGTGTAAATTAATTGTCCTTTACAGCTCACTTTTGACATTTGATCTCTGATGTATGCCTCTGATAATAGTTACATGACTGCTGGACTTTTATTCAAAAATTGTTTATCATTATTATATTTTCGCTCCAAACCTTTTTTGTTTTAATGATTCTCAATTAAAAGTATATGTCTTAATCTCTTTGTTGTAGTGCTGTTTCTATGAAGATTTTGAGTACCTCTGCAACTCCCCCGTTGCTCCTTTTGCCTTCATATTTTATGTATGTGGGGTCCCGGATAGCACCATTA
>WWET01003407.1:103226-113825 GCA_011038615.1 Limnodynastes dumerilii
AATTCTATTTCTTGGTCACAAGATGGCAGTAGAATATTAGAAATGCAGTTGATGGTGAAATTTTCCTGCTCACTCAGGGGTATATTTACTAAAATCAATTTTGCCAAAAAAGACCAAAGTCCCAGGACTTTGCTGGCAATTATGCCATCGCCGTATACACTAAAGGCAAAGTCCCAGGACTTTAGCCTTTAGCAAAATCGACCAGGCAAACATCGCTGGACAGAAATCGCCCAGATGTTTGCCATATAAAAAATACAATTCGCCGTATTCACTACAGGCGATTTTACTAAATCACCTTTAGTTCATCGGCAAAGCGCTGAAAATCGAAGTGCCTTTTGTGTGGGGCGCTTTCAATGAAAGCGCGCCACACTACCAGAAAAACACATGTCAATATATTTGACATGTTTTTTTATGTCCCAAAGGCAAGTGAAGCATGTTTTGAATGCTTAGCCTGGCTGCGCTGATAGAACTACAAGGCTCAGCATTGCTGAGCCTTGTAATAATATCAGTGTCAGCATGTTAAGCCTTCTAAGCATGCTACGCTGTATCTGGTGCAAAGAAAATAAAAAATACGGTGTCAAACAAAACATACAGAAATACATTTACATACGTGTGTGCATAAAATAAACATTTTCAATCCCTAATATTTCCCCCTGCTCTGTAAAATTACTACATGTGGCCACACTGTTTTGTATTAAATTACTTGTAAACTAAAGTGTGTTGGCTAAAAGAAAAAAAAAATCTTTCTGACTCACCGTTTAGCTGTCCTCATTCTTGGGAAGAGTTGCTTGTAGTTTTTCCTTTCTTTGCAGTTAATCTTCTCCTGTTGCTTGAAGAATCTTCTCTGCTTGCTTGAAGATGATGTTCTGGTCCTGCCTTCTGCTCTTCGGCCTCTTCTGGCACTTGCCCCGACGACAGGCTCCATCCTCTTCTTGGGCAACGCTACTAATGACCATTCGGTCAGGACACTAGAGCCTTTTATAGAAATTATGACGTCATAAACACTAGAGCGCTCACTAGAGCCCACTAATGTAAATGACGTCATATTTTCTATAAAAGGGTGCCCTCTACTGACCGAATGGTCATTAGGAGTGGCGCCAAAGAAGAGGACGGAGCCTGTCGTCGGGGCAAGTGACAAAAGTCCAACAACATTAGGTCTGCCTGATTCATTAAATCTTCTATTTTATTTATGGACAGGTTGTTATGTTACCATTATATTACTTAGCATATGACAGAGAATGTTTTACATCAGTCCTTGCCGCATTGGAGTTAAATTCTAAGTTCCCGAATACATACATAAACACACTAGGGTTAATTTATTCAGCAGCCAATTAACCTACCAGCATATTTTGAAACTGGAGCACCCAGAGGAAACCCACGCAGACACGGAGAGAACATACAAACTCCAAATAGATAAGGATCTGTCAGGTGATAAAACTCATGACCTCAGAGCTGTGAAGCACAAATGCTAATCACTGAGTCACCATGCTGCCCAGGTTTCGTACAATTGCAATGTAATCTGCTCATGTGGCCATGAGGGATATTGCGAACCGATGGGCCACAGTGGCCATTAGTAAAATGGAGATACCCACTAACATTGACTGTTTTCCTATAATTCCTAAAGATAATCTTTTCATCTTCATTGCATAAGGTGACATTAAAGTAATTTACTTCCTCCCTGTTAAATTGGGAAGTGAAAGTGAGATTGTAAGTGTTGGAATTTAAAAAAAGAATCAATCTTCTGTGATATATTAGAACCCCCCCATCCCAAACAATTAATAAATCATCTATGTAACAGCCATAGAACACCAGATTCATGGAATAAGGCAACCATGTAGATGTTAGTGAAGCTGGGTGCAAATCTGGTGCCCATGACTGTCTTGTAAAGCTGCAAATAAAAACAGAAAATAATTTTGGGTAATAATATATAAATGAAATCCACCAGGAGTTTTAACAAGATTCCATTGTCCGATGCCAATATTTTAGATATTGTAGTAACCCCCTTCTCATGGGTATATATATAGACAACGCTTGTATGCTATGTCTGTGGTGCAGGACTTGTGCTTACAGCCTTCTCTAGCAGAGGCCACTTGTGTTCCTGGATAGTTTTACAATTCCAATTTCCACCACAGGTGCCAATGTCTCTTAGCCTTAATTCTGGAATCAGGTGTTTGTCATCATTCCTTGGGGTCTGCACCTGATACCTGACTATTTATACCCTGCACATCCCAGGCCGGATTCAGAGCACCGAGCGCATTGCATAAGCGCTCGGTGTTTTCCAACTTGAGATACTGAAAGACCACATTTATGCAATCTACGTTTCTAAAAGAAATGTAGATGACGTTAGAAAGTTACTGCGCATGCGCAGTATCTCAAGTCGGAAAACATTGAGCGCATATGCAATGCGCTCCGTGCTCTGAATCCGGCCCCCCAGCACTTAGTGCTGGAGCATTGAAAGTTAAATTTTGGATGTTGCTACAGGCCTGGTGGATCTCCTGTGTTGCTGGGAACTTCAGACTGACTATACCCTAGAATTATTGTTACACTCCGTAAGAATAGCACTGGCAGGGTGTAGCAGGTTTGTGTTCTATGTGTTCCCTTTTCCCCAGCTGTCAGGTAATCACCTCTGGAGGTGTGTCAGGTTCTCACCAGTGATTGGGGGAGTTCCCCTTAAATAGCCTCTGCTCATCACAGGTGTCGGTTATAGCGTCTGGTTTCCTGATCGTGTTTGCTGACTGTCTGAGTGCTGTGTATTGCTTTTGCATACTGCTGATACCCTGTGTTCCTGGTGTGTACCCCCTTGCTTTCCTGATACCCTCTGTTATTGTTGTTGACCCCCTGTGTGGTGAGGTGCATGGCGAGAGTAGTCCGCTACTCCCGCTGGCGGCCTCGCCCCGGACAGGTCCCGGTCTTTATCCCTCTCCTGAGTGGTGCGTGCATGTGTTTACCATCTCACATTACTCCGTCCTGTCGGGTGAGTGTTTGATCTGCCACGTGTGGCGTACGTTACCTGCTTTTGCCATCTAGCAGTGTGTGGAGCTCATTGTTAGTTCTCCTGTGTTTAACATCTCCTCGTAGCATTTGCCATCTTGCTCGAGTGTGTAGCCGCCAGTCTGTTGTTCCACTGTGTAGTTGTTAATCTCCAGTGTGTTTTACTGTGCGTGTATTCCACTGAATGTGTGTCATCTCCAGTGTGTATTGAGCCGTTGCTCCGCTGTATATTCCATATTACAGTGTTGTTATTGGTAGACTGTTACACCTGTCTTTACCTATTTTGTGCTGTTGTCCATCTTGTCAGCACAGTCCCTTATTCCATCCTGGGACTTGTAGTGCACCAAGTTCTACCTGTGTAGCAGTACCCTTGTTTGGTATACCTTCCTGATTAGGAGTGTAGCCTTTACCACCTCCAGTGCTAGTATCATCCTCTTCCTATATTTCCCTGCAATTGGGTTTATATTGGTATACTTATTATAAATTGTTTCCATTACGTTCCAGTGCCTTGCCTGTCTAAATTAGTCTGCTACCATTACCAGGTATATTTATCTGTTTATGCTGCATGTATTTGTTATTTGCAAGAAGAGTGCAGGTAAGTCTGTTTTGTTTTAATATTACACTTTATTTGTAATTGATTTCCTTTTATTTAGTTTAAAATATAGTATTGTTGCCAGAAAGAGTTAGATTTGCAGCTCCCTCCCTGACAGTTAAATATATCGACAAAACTGCATAAAATAACTATAGTAACACAATCAGTTGTGTTACACACTTTTAATTTTATTAATGGTATGTTTCTATTAGTCTATCAATTGTGTAATTACCATGAGGGAAAATAATAAAATAAAATAGTCACCAATATTGTAATATTAAAATATTAGTGGCTATTTTTAATACATTTTTGCCACACATAGTTAAAAGGAACAAAAAAGGTTTGGTGCTCCAAACAGACATTATATAACAGTATGTGTCAGCACATAAATAAAAAGGAGGTTTAGTTCACAATATAGCTATATTGGGTTAAGCTCACCTGCCCAGCGTCAAGGCACCTCCTGTAGGTGAGTGTATTCACCTACAGGAGGTTCCTTGTAGTTACATAGTGGTCACTTTGGTCCTTGGCTGCAGCTCTATATTTATATATATGCTTGCACATATTTAATTTGTTGAATCAGAAGCACAGCCAGTTTTTTTGCTACCACACATAGTTAATACAAAATTTATAGGCCAATAGAGACAAATCCTGAATAAAACGTGATTTAAATTGGGTAATAAAATTTACACATAGTTTATAGAGGTTTTGCCTGTATATTAAAATTGTCATGGTTGGCGCTACAGTATGACATAAGAGGTGGTCATTTTTTTTTATTTCACATGGAAATTACAGAATGTATATTAATTTTAATTATATTTTGTTATTATTTTAAAAAACACCATCATTACTGTGTGGGGAAAAAAATAAAAAAAATGTCCAACTATGACATTTTTTTTCCATAGTTATTAACAATTTAAGGTCAATATACAGCCAAAACTATATTAAATCACTATAAAGTATTTAAACCAATTCACAGTTACTCTATTCAGGTTTTGTGCATTAAACTATCAGGGAGGCTGCTGCTAGATAAGAGGTGACAATTTTTATTGAACATTTTAATATTTTGGAGATAAGGAGGCCACCCAAAAATATGTTTGCCTGGGCTTCGTTTGGCCTAAAGGCAGCCTAGCCCCACTGAGAGCTAGGAAAACTATGTGATGTAAGTGCTATAAGGAACAGTAAACACTGTTAAACACCTTAAACACTTTTCCTTTGTTTCATGAACAATAGACAGCCATGAATGTTATGTATGCTATCAAGTATTAAGCTGACCACATACTACAGCGAATCATGGGCAATCATCAAATTATCAGGTGATTGCATCAATAATCACTATAATGAGTGGTCAGAATAGATTTTTTCAAATGGAAATCAGAAAAAACATTAAACTGATCTTGATCACAGAGTAAAGCTAGCCATACACTACAGCGATTATCACTACCAGCAGGAAGTGACCAAGAAAATTTATTACAAATGGTAACATACACCACCATAATTTTTAATCATCAGTATAAATCATATAAGCACTACAACTTTGTCCAAAAAAGCAAAAGGTAGGGAGTAGCCAAAAATTATAGTAGGGAATCCAATAACCTGGGGTCCCACATATGTATATTAACCAACCACTGTCATTTAGCTTGGACGGCAGGGGCTAAAGAAAAATCTGCCCCATTTTAGCAACAAACCTGTAGAACTACTACTGCCAGAATTATCTGGAACTTCTTGGCTCAAAATCATTCCCTACCTGTGTGTCTTTCCTGTGCTAAAATATGATTAGAATGTATAGTGTCAGAAAATATAATTTTAAGTAAAACATACCTTTCAGCTTGTATATATACACCTGGGACCAGATTTACTAAGCTGCGGGTTTGGAAAAGAGGAGATGTTGCCTATAACAACCAATCAAATTCTAGCTCTCACTTTCCTATGACATACTAAAGAATGTTCAGCTAGAATCTGATTGGTTGCTATGGGCAACATCTCCACTTCCAAACCAGCAGTTTAGTAAATCTGTCCCCTAGAAAGTAGACTGGGTGCAAGTTATATACAGTAAGGTCAATGCAGTCCCTGGAGATGCAGATATTTGTTTTTTACAATATGCACAACTAAAAAAACCATTAAGACAGAATTTGCTTGTGTTTCAGTTTAAATTAAGTAATAGCTTAATAACATTTTCATGACTAATAACTGCAGATGATTAATTATTTATAATTTAACATTGGATTGTTTAACTAATTGTTTAAATTACTTTGTAATATACCTGCCATTAATTTAAATCCATTTTATAACTAGGCAAATATCTCTCCGATCATTGGCATGTCTATAATGGGTGCAGGGTGTGCAATGTACATGGGTCCCTCAGAACAGGAAGCCCTATGGCACAGACTGTGCACCAAAATCTATATTTATACAGCCAGCTCATATGCTTTTTTTTAATCTACGCGAACGTACGCAGCTTAGCACGCCCATACTGTACACTTTAAATACCACCCCCCGCCTACTTCACGTAAAACGCACGTGTTGTTGACTAACGTAAAATTGGCATGCCCACACGTAAGTATTTACGTGACACATACGTGATTTTCCCATACGTTTACAATTACGCTACGTGAATGTGCGTATTTTCTATGGTGCGCAAGCGCAGTGCGTTCTAACCTGCGATTTTACGTCTCTGCCACGCGTAAATTCGCGGAAAAGCGTAGTTCTGGATCTACCCCATTATTATTAATAATAATTATTATTATGATTATTATAATAATAATCATCATCATCATCATCATCATATTAAAAGACAAGTTTCCAGTTATAAAGTACAGAAAAAGCCCTTGTCATGTATGAGTGCTGCATTGCTAGGACAGACTTCTGGTAAGTATTCCGACGGCAGGAAATCAAAACACTTCTGCCAGGGGCGTCTTCAGAAGTCGGGACTGGACTGTCCCGATTCACGGACCTCACAAGGGGCAGGACCTAACTGAGCTTTAAGCCTGCGAATTGGGACAGTCCCACTGCAGGGGAAGGGGGGCTCATTCGGCTTCTATTTCTTCCCTCTGTAAGGGAAGACATAGATGCCGAATGGGCCACCCTTCCCCTTCCAACCCTGATATGCGGACTTGGGTGCAGGATGAATGCCACAGGGCCCCCTGTTCTGAGCGTTGTCAGTCCCCCATTAGAAACTCTTCTATGCAAAATAGGGACATCCAAAAGTTCATTTTCGGATATCCCTATTTCGAATACTACACGCTTTATCATTTTTATTTTTAGAATCGGTGAGTATGCCGATCGGCATGCTCATCCATTCTTATTCGGAAATCCTGCTGCCTCTCCGCTACCGCCAGACCGCAGGGAAAAGTGAGTAACCTCTCCAGGGTGCGGAGCAGGGAGGGTTAGGGTCAGGCTGCAGTGGATTGAGGGTTAGGGTAAGGCTGCAGGGAAGGGAGAATTAGGGTCAGGCTGTGGGAAATGGAGGGTCAGGGTAAGGCTGCCAGGAAGGGAGGGTTAGGGTCAGGCTGCGGTGAAGGTTAGGGTTAGGGTAAAGGTTAGGGTTAGGGTAAAGAGAGGGGAGGGTTAGGGGAAGGATTGGGGTAAATTTTTTTCCTTATATTTCGGAGCACCCAATCGAAATCCCAGACAGTTCAAAACTGGCTGGGAGAAAACGATCCTATCGAAAATAGGGCTGTTCTAAGTGGGGACACCCGATTCTATATTATATAAAGGATTTTTATGGGTGATAATTTGGTTAGATTAGGGCCTAGGGCAATTTTAAAAATATAAATACAATTCTATAGTGAGCAACTTTATAAGATATGCATTTATATATATATACACTAAAAAGGAACGTCTTTTCCCTAATCAAAATGGCAGCTATCCATACGGCCTCTATTCGTATGTTGAAATCAGCTTGGCTATGACATCCTTATTGGTACTGCCTTTAGCTAGATAAAGATAAAAAAAATAAGGTAATTTGTCGGTGTAGTTTGGCCAGATGGAGTTTATTTTGAAAGGCATTAAATGACATGAAACGTTATTAACAAAAAACGTACATATTGTCAAGCTGCTAATTATATTTAAAATGTTGACAGCTACATCCAACTCATTGATAAATGACTAACTAGAAGATTTAAACCCGGACTGAGCCGTGCACTTCTGCTTGTTTTTTTTTATAAATATAATATGACTGCACCCTCCAAAGTTAAGTTACATGACTACACCCTCCAAAGTTACAGATATGTTTTGTTCAGGATTTCTTCTTTGGATCCTCAATATTTACCTCAGTTAGCAGGGTCTCATTGGCATTTTATGTTAGGGCTATATTTGTTTCTTCATACCACTTCTTCATATGGCACACAATTAAACAATTATATTACTGGAAATTAACCACATTTTTTAACAAATGATTGTCAATGAAATATTGACAAAAAAAACCCCACTAGAAATATTTTTCTTATGCACTAAATAACTATTCTTTTATGTGGATCAACTGGGGGTTATTTGCTTTTTGAAGCTTTTTGTATGTCCAATTACAGAAAATTTTGAATGGCATATTTAAAATCTCTTAAGATATACTTTGAACAAAATGTGCTTTCAAATGACTATTCTACAGTTTCATAAAATGATGATATTATGAACATAATGAAAATTGTTATTGTTATAACTGAGTCTGTAAATATTTTAACTGTATTTAGAACTGACCATTATAGAGTCATTGTAGAAACACTTAAACGTAATTATTATTGCTTTGGAAAAACATAGAATCTCTGCAATATTGATTGGATTTTCAAATTACTTGCAAAGAAAAAAAGCGTTATGAAAATTGTAGTCATTGCTATTATACAAAAATACTGTATATAAATTAATACTGCTATATTGGAAAAATGATAAAACCCATAGCAACTCATTTCTTGTTGTAAAAATGAAATCATGTATAAGTTTGGTTGCTATGCTTCACGTTTCCTTTTTCCTTCACTTAAAGTTTACATAAATGTGTCTACTATTTTACAACCATTTAGAAGGTTCATGACAATAATTCCTTTAATAATATTACAAGCATATTTAGCAGTGAATATATAAAAGTGAACTCATAATTTGTGTAATACTGTATAAATTACATTATAAAAAGTAAAATCACATATTAATTTGATTAAGAATTCCAACATTCTATACAGTTTCACTTTTAATTATATTTAGCCCGCTGTACATTTTTATATTTTGATATTGTTTAAGAACTCACTTATTTAACATCTGTTCAAAAGACTTGGCTTTTGGACAAGGGAAATTAATACAATTCACAATTATCCTTTTTAATGGAACAGTATAATTACCATCTTATAATTCAGCAAAAAAAATTCAACCAAAAATAAAAGATCTTATGCAAGAGTGTAATGTAAAATGAAATTGAACCAATACACTTTATAATTTGAACAGCCTTGGGAAAAATAAACCCCTCCCTCACAGGAAAGAAAACCCCTCATTTAATGTATAAAAGAAAAATGTATCAATAACATCAATTGTGTTTTCTCTATATCACAATTATGTTCATCACAAATTAAGTAAGAGTCTAGGGGAACATGACAATGCAATTATGTTACTGTAGCCCCCCTTGCAGTTATTTGCTGTATTATGAGACAGAGCAGGTTTTTACTACTCCATATGGGATGGACTGGTCATACACTGAAGTAGTCTTTTACTGATTAGCATCCTGGCAAACTTACTGAATCCAACTGGCTGTCCAGTGGGTTTCTTTGCTTGATATTTTCTCCCATAAATTAGAGTTCTTTCTTTTATCTTTTATAGTCACTTGTAGTATATAAAAGAAGAGTCTGGAAAGTGCAACGAATTTCGTGTATTTTTTTTATTTAACAAGAGATAAAATAAGATGTTACATCCGACTTTGGAAGATAAAGAGTGTACATGTACATGAGAAAATATCTTTAGACTGTTCTGGTCTCTGTCTTATATCTAGACCAAGGTTAATAGACACACACATCGTAAAGCCTTTGGATTCGGGTTACTTGGGCTGGGTGCTATCTTTTGCACCCATTACATTTTAACCTGATCAGTTCTGAAAGTGATTTTACAACTACATTGTGGATTGGTTTTATAATCAGTACCAATAGAAAGGAAAAAGGAGTAGGAATCAGTGCAAACCTCAAGCTGCTGAAAGTACACCCTGGGGTAGTCTCATACCCCAAAAAACAGTGGAAGAACAAAAGGAGGGGTGTCTGTATCAAGCGCTAGAGGGGTCAAGAGAAGTGCTAAACTAAAATGATAATAATAAAAGAATCAAGACTAATCAGTCTAAGAATTCCAACACATGGGACAATGTGACAAGTCCACTGGAGAATCCAGGATGTGTAAAACCTAGAGATCAGATGTATCTATCCCCTCTCGGGGTAGACACAATAAGGAAAGAAGGTGATAAAAAGAAAAACATTTATTACAATATAAATACAGTAAACACCTTAAAAGAGGAACTCAAAGTCCATACCAGGGAAAAGATGGTAAAAAGCAGGGTCCAAGGAAAACTGAGATGTAAGAGGGGCCCGGACAGACGTTGAACAGGGGGACACACCGATCACCTGAATGGAGCAATGGATACCTCGTGGAGCTGGCTGACTGACGCGTTTCAGGCTTGTCTGAGCCCTTTCTCAAAGTCCTGGGGACCAGGGAGAACCAGAAGCAGGATCGGTCCCTGCTGTTTCATGTCACCCACCACTCCTGCTTCTAGCCTGGAGCAGTTGGCAGAGCCAGTCCTAGACAATTTTGTGCCCCCTAGCAGAATATCATAATGTGTGTGTGTGTGTGTGTGTGTGTGTCTGTGTGTGTCATTCATCTGTCAAGTTTTAAAACATTTGCTCAGTGTAAACCATGCTAGAGGAAATATATAAAAAAAAAAAAAAATGTACTATAAGCCCTGGGGTGCCCTCCTCTTGAAATAATGCTGCTATAGGTGACTCATTTTTACTGCCTTTTTACTGCATATAGTTAGCACCGACCCTGGAAATGGGTGACATGATACA
>WWET01003407.1:135747-159423 GCA_011038615.1 Limnodynastes dumerilii
TATATATATTTATTTACAACAGTGCCATCCTATTAAGTATCTCTTTCCAATTGTATACAGTCCTTTACATCCAGCTCTGCCAGTCTAATTCCCTAACATACATACTCACAGGCTCAGGGGTAATTTTTTGCCCTGTGTGGCATGACAGTGAGGGTGGGGAGGGAGCTTATTTGTTCCGTTTTCAGGCTCCAAAATGTTGGAAGGCATGCTAATATATCCAACATGTATTATACGCATTGGAAACCCCCCTTTCAAAATCCTGCGTTTGCTACTGCACTCTCTCACAAATACGCAAAATTACATAAATTATATACATAAATTAAATTAATTAATCTATAAACCTACATTATGCTGGATTTTGATGGATTCATTTTGTTTCTCCTGTCGCATCTGGTCTGCAATCCTGGGACAGCGCATTTCCCCTGCATTATGCAATACAGAAGAGAAGCACACACACACACACACACACACACAAATACACAACTATTGTCACACACATAACTATTGTCGCACACACATATACAGATATACTGTTGTCACTTGTCACACACACAAATACACATAACTGGTCTCACACACACAAATACACATAACTTCTGTCACACGCACACACCTGCTGGTACATTTATGGTATAATGTAGATCTGATAATGGCACATACTATAATATAAATGGTATACAATATATTTGGGGTCTGAGAATGACACATACTATAACATAAATGGGATATATTAGGGGTCTGGGAATGACATACTATAAAATAATGAAATATATTAGGGGTCTAAACCTATATTAATTCTTAGCTTTATTGAAAAGGAGCAGGTGACATAAATGTTTAATGAATTAAAACCTTAATAACATTGGATGGCAGTCCAATTTGAAAACAAAAAAATATGCCCCTAAGGAGCCTCTTTTAACCAGGAAATTAAAAGATTAGGTGCAACCAGAATAAAACTAACATTGATATCCTTGTCCCTTAGGACTTTGCACTGCAAAGGTAGTAGAGTTTGACTAGTCCATTTATTACATAGATAGTCTTCCATTATTTAGTGGATATATTGATATAATTGCTTTGCTTTATTGTTTCACTGTGAGCGACTTGATAGATTTCCCCCACAGCAGGAAACAAATCCTTCTTACTTCGATATAATAAAACAATTCAATATTTATATCTATAAATACTACTTTTTGTACAGCAGACATCCAGTCCTCTATTGCATAAACTCCTACATGTGCTGAGTCAGGTGAAGTGCTGATTTGGCTCTTGAAGGAGGTTTATACTAGAACTAAAAATGAGATTTTAATCAAGTTGCCATACTGTTAGCCTGAGGAATGCTATTGGAAGGAGCAATTTCCATTTAAATTAGGTGATGTCTCACCCCCATTATGTCAAAAAGGATAATTTATTATCTCCATGAGGCAAAATGTAACAAAAGGGATAAAGATGACTATAACACCCTTGAAAAAAGTGTTACCATAAGCAAATGGGTTTCAAGCTGCTTTAGATAAAGGATGGGTGGTTTTGGATCAGGTCATTAAAAAAATAATTCTTTGATTTAGCTACTGCATGGCTGAATCTTGTGAATTTGACTTTGACTTTTAAACATGATTTACCAACTAGATCAAAACCTTTGTCTTTTGGACATGAGTAAAATCTTGTAATAGTCACTAAGGACTGGATCCAGACTCCCGTACAACAGCTGATTATGCAAGTTGTTTGCGCTATTCAGCTGTTTTTATTAGTGAAGTGCTTGCACAGAACACTGGGCTACACAGACAGCTGGATATGTGGAAGTTGATTCCAAACATTGTGCAGTTCCATACACATGGTGGACTGGGTCTCTGTATGTGCTTTATACACACAATGCTCTGGCCTTCATATTTAAATCGTAGTGAGAGATTATGTGTGGACAAGATAAGGTAGGATTCTGGACATGTAAGGGCAATAAACAGAAGGAAAAAGACCCAGCTGCGCTTGCAATAAAATAGAAATAATGTTGAGGCTACAATTCATCTACCATTAAAAATATTTATTGTTACAACTATATAACACACAATTCATTAAAACTAACAAGCCCCTCAATAATGGCAAGGCGATCTCCACACTGCATAGGCGCCAGGGAATAAACTTGCAGCTGATATTGAATGAATGAAAATTGAATTGAGTATATTTGTAGCAGAAAGAAAGTATCTGTTATGTAAAGCCTGAGCTCTATTTTGATATCCACAACCAGATCGCATAGATGGCTGGCAAACGGACCTAGAATACAGTCCAGAATATTAGCATATATATATAATGATGCTGTTTATATAGTGATGCATATTTATTGGTTGTAACAATAAATATTTTTAATGGTAGATGAATTGTAGCCTCAACATTATTTCTAATGGTATTGCAAGTGCAGCTGTTTTTTTCCTTCTGTTTGATGCTATATGTATTTTTTAAGGTGTTTTGCACAACCCTCTCAGCTTGCTGCTGCAATATCATTGGACTCATTTATTATTATGAAATTAGGTGGTATCTTTTTTATAGGTTTATAGGTCAATTGAGAATTCCATACAATGATCTGTCCTCTAGGGTAAAATAAGCGCTTCTCTAACATTGGTATTTCATATGTGGACTTCCAGACTTCCCTGCGTATAGAATACACATGGATGCCTGGATCAGATCCTTACTATAGTCTACACTTGAACGATGAACGATATACCATCCCCCAAACGTAAATAGCAATTCATTGAATACGTTACATATGTTTGAGAAATGCTGCAGTTTTGCTTGCAAAACTGAAATCAGCAATGCTATTAAAGGCTTATATTTCTCCTTCACTCAAGCTGATGTCCTCCTGTGAATATGTGTAGGAAATTTAGCCCTGCTTCTCTCAAATAGCTATTGTTACCCATCTGAAGGTGCCTGTAAATAAGTTGACTGCTCGAGTTCAACAGCAGTATAAAACACAAGGCTGTTGTAGTCTAATTCAGCAGAGAAGGTTAATGATAGTATCATACAAATTGGTGTCTCCTTAATACTGTCCTTAGTAAGATCTTGTGAACTGCTCCTATCAAATTCCTATCAAAGTCCTGTAATTGTCCTGATAGCTCTTAGTAAGTAAACCTTCTTCTTACTGCTGGCTCACCATCTGTGTGCAATTATTGTTCCCTTTGGAAAAAAAAAAAATCTTTGACTACTGTGGCATATGCTTTTCTACTGCACCCATATATAGCCTTGTTAGGTCTTGGGTAAGACACCCATTTGTAACACCACAGACCGAAAAAATATCATAGTAAATTTATATTTATGTTTTTGAATGTCATTAATTCTGTAACGGTAGCCATGAACATAGCCTTGGAATGACCAGGTATGGCTAAAAATATTATTTTATATAATTTTTGCTGGTTTTGCTAAATAATAAAAGAATATAACAATCATACCATAATCATGTTTTATGGTATTATTTTTATTATTTTTAAAAACTTAAATCATAAAAGGTTTATTTTTCAATTAACTTCTCTGATAATATATTATGTGTAATGGAAAAGCAATTTTTTTTTTATAACGTAAATAAATGTATTCATTTATTACATAAGCACGCGTCTTGTTCTGGAACATGTTAGCCATAAAATATAAAAATAATTTACAAATAACTAAATATGTGATTGGAGTTGACTTGTGTACAGACCAGATCCAGACTTAAAAAAAAGGTAATGTTTTCCGGTCACTATGTTCAGAAACTGTCTGCTTTTTGAGAACAGTGCATGTGCTGGATCCAGAGGGCTGCATTAACAGTTAAGAATTAGATAAGAATGAATATTGGCATGGCAACTCCCTTGACACGCCCTTATTTTTATTGTTCTTAACTGACTTAAGAAGGCCAAAGGCAGCCTTATCTTCCCATTCATAAGTTTCTTCTTAAGTTACTAAAGTCCGCATGTACTTAGCAAACTGTGCCCTGTCTGCCCTATTTAAAAGCCTCCCCACACCCACTTTTGCTATCTTCCTTCTTAACTTGGCCTGGCACGCCCTTTCTTACTTATCTCATGCAGAACGGCTTGTAAATCGCTCTAAAGAGATTACCGTTTTTAAATCCTACGTAGATTGCGTAAAAAAGGGTACTACACATGTGCAGGTTCTTAAAAATATGAACGCAAATAGCAGCAGCTTCTTAAATGTAAATCAGGTCCAGAGCTTTGTCGTGGGTCCATTTCCAACAGTGGGGTAGGAAGTTGCTATGTGGCAGTAGGGAAGTACGTAAGTGACGGCACGATAAGCCCTCTCTGTGCTATACAGATGTCCCCACCAGCCACATTGTAAGTGATTTCTGTGAAGTCACTTTTTAAGTAGGGTTCTCAGATTGCATGTCCGTTTGAAAGACAGGATACAGCGGGAATATGGCTTCTGATCCCCATTGAAGCTGCACTTGAAGCACTGAGCACAGCAGCATCGTAAGTCAGAATCTGGCAAAATGTGTTTTATCTGTTTTAGAAATTGTGCACCTGTGAGTGGAAAAAAAGGTATTTGCAGAACAGTCCACTCTCTAAAATGAAGGCTATTTGCTAAGGAAGCTTCCGAAATTCCTAGGTGGACTAGAGAGTTAAATATTTAAAATGTAGACAGGTCCTAGTTCACAGGAACTACAGAACTGACATACATACAAGACCGCACAGTGCAAAACAAATCCAAGAAAAGAACCCTCTTGGGTATAAGTGATAGTATAGGAGTCAATAAATAAAATTTGAGAATATGAGCATTGAACTAATAATATGATCTAGAGTGCCTAAAAAATTCCTGATCCTCAAATTACCGCAAAATATTCCTTAAATTATTTATATTGTATCATAAAGACTTCTATATTAAAGAGGGGTGCTGCCACATTGGTCCTAAAAAATTAATGTAGACAAATACAAGAGCACAAAGATAGACCAATTTAAGGTGCACTAATGACACACTGTATATCAATTAAATTCTATAGCTGGGCTATCAACAAAAAAGGTCAGTGAAGGAGCACAGGAAGTGAAAATAAACATAAAACATAACTTTTAATTGTATCAATTTCATAAAAAGGTGAAGTATACACTTGATATCTAAAAATCACTGCAAAGATTAATTTCAAGGTATATATCTATTATTGACCTATAGGATGGGCACATGAAATAATAAGTTTATGTACATTCAGAAAATAGACCACATAAGAGATGGAGCATAACAATTCCATCCATCAATCAAAATATCTGGCTATATGAACAGTGATCTAAATAAAGGAGGCACTAGAGATTGACATATATAAGATATAAGAAAGCAAGGACGACGTTGCTGCTGGTGGTAACCTATAAAGGTTATATCTATTATTATAAGTAATTGTATAGGAGTCAATAAGTACAATTAGAGAATATATGCATTCAAATAATAATATGATCTGGAGTATCTAGGAAATTCCCGATCCTCAAATTCCCGCAAAATATTCCTTAAATTATTTTTATATCATATAGACTTCTATATTAAAGAGGGGTGCTGCCACATTGGTCCTAAAGAATAAATATAGACAAATACAAGAGCACAAAGATAGACCAATTTAAGGCGCACTAATGACACACTGTATATCAATTAAATTCTATAACTGGGCTATCAACAAAAAAGGTCAGTGAAGGAGCACAGGAAGTGAAAATAAAACATACCTATATAGGTTATATCCATTAGCAACCAAGTCCTTGCTTTCTTATATCTTATATATGTCAATCTCTAGTGCCTCCTTTATTTAGATCACTGTTCATATAGCGAGACATTTTGATTGATGGATGGGATTGAAATCCTTGCTTTCTTATGTGGTCTATTTTCTGAATGTACATAAACTTATTATTTCATGTGCCCATCCTATAGGTCAATAATAGGTTTATACCTTGAAATTAATCTTTGCAGTGATTTTTAGATATCAAGTGTATACTTCACCTTTTTATGAAATTGATACAATTAAAAGTTATGTTTTATGTTTATTTTCCCTTCCTGTGCTCCTTCACTGACCTTTTTTGTTGATAGCCCAGTTATAGAATTTAATTGATATACAGTGTGTCATTAGTGCGCCTTAAATTGGTCTATCTTTGTGCTCTTGTATTTGTCTGGACTAGAGAGTTGCAGGTTTCAATCTGCACTGTAACTGTGATAGAGGGTAGGTGACAAAAAGAAAACCCAAAAACTTTTGACCAAATTGAGCATTGAGCCCTCAATAGTACATACCTCCTAACATTTGAGAATTCGAAAGAGGGACAACATTTTGCGGCATGGGAAGTGGGTGTGTCTTGCACCAGCCAGACTAGCGAGTTTAGTGCCTGTCCCTTTTATTTTACAACCATCCATATGTCTGCCTCTTACTATTAGTCCTGCCATCCATATGTTTGCCCAGGATTCATATGTCCAGCCTCCATATCTGCCTCTTTATTTGTCCTACCTCCATGTCTGCCCCTTATTATTATGTCCAGCTTCCATATGTCCCCCCCCTGTTTATTTGTCCAGTCTCTATGTCTGCCTCTTTATTATTTGTCCAGCCTCCATGTGTGCCCCTTATAATGTACAGCCTCCATGTCTGCCACTTATAATTTTCAGCCTCTATGCCTGCCCCTTATTATGTCCAGCCTCCTTGTCTGCCCCTTGTAATGTCCAGCTTCCATGTCTGCCCCTTATGTCCAGCCTCCATGTCTGCCCCTTATGTCCAGCCTCCATGTCTGCCTCTTTTAATAACCAGCCTCCATGTCTGCCCCTTTTTAATGTCCAGCCTCCATTGTCTGCCCCTTTTACTGTCCAGCCTCCTTTGTCTGCCCCTTATAATGTTCAGCCTCCATTGTCTGTCGCTTTTAATGTCCAGCCTCCATTGTCTGCCCCTTTTAATGTCCAGCCTCCAATGTCTGTCCCTTTTAATGACCAGCCTCCATTGTCTGTCCTGTTTATGTCCAGCCTCTTCTCTTACTTACCTTTGATGTCTTCTCCCTTCCTCCGCTGCGTTCCCTCTCTCTGACGCTGCCTTCTCCACCTGGTCTGCAGTCATATTATGCAATACAGGGCTTCTACTGGAGCCCTGTAGAACCAAATCTGTTTCTAGAATGGCAGTGACCACATAGGTAAAGTCACTGCCGTTCACAATAACAGGTTTGGTCCTACAGGGCTCCCGTAGGAGTCCTGTATTACCTGTACTGTGCTGAAGAAACACAGCTCGGCACAGGTTTTAAAAATAAAAAAACAACAACTTTGTCCTGAGAGTCTGATCTCTCGGGACAAGTTGTGAGGTGGGCAGGACAGTGGGACAGTCCCCTGAAAGCAGAACTGTCCCGCTGTAATCGGGACACTTGGGAGGTATGATGCTAAGTACCGTGTATGAAATAATAATGGGGGTAATCCTCCTAAGAATTCTACCTACACTAAAAAGCAAAAGAAAAATAGCAATGAGAAATTGAAGTCCTGTAAACATTTTCATGATAAAGTTAAAAATGATGGAGCAAGATACAAACCACACTGAAGGAAAAGCAGCCGTGGTTTGCAATTACATGTACAACTTGGCAAAGTTTAATATTTCAGTAGAACAACAACTCTGAGCATATGTAAAAATCCCCATTAGATTTCTTAAGTACAAACTAAAAAATTTTTTTGTGTTGTCATAAAGTTCACACATTAACCCCATGAATGATCGCTCTATGGAGTGATTTGAAAATTAATTTGCACAACAGTGTCCAAACACCCTAATGAAACATAAACATTATTGCAACAAAGTGTGGGTGTAACTGGTCTTATGGAGATGATTATGGATCCCAGGAGTGAATTAGTCATTTTTCATTTGTAACTGAAATATTTGAATTACCATATTTCCCCATGTATAAGACGCCCTTTAAAAAAAAATAAAAACATTGTGGTCTAAAAACTGGGTGCGTCTTATACAGTGGTTGTAGCCTGCCAGGGAGCTGGGGAAATCCCTGGTGGGTCCCCAGTGCTATGCACAGCCGCAGCTCTACCAAATGACGCTAGTGTGACCTAAGGCCACAGCAGCGTCTTCTGCAGCGTGCCGTGGAGAAGAGATCCGGAGGGAGACCTAAGGTACCGTTAAGTGTGCTGCGACTTTGGAATGGGGATATGAAGGGACATAGGGGTAGATCCAGAACAACGTCCGCGAGTGAATTTACGCTAGCCGCTATGAAGGGGCGAGCCAGCCATACGCCACCTGTATTTACGCTACAAAGGCGGGGTGAAGCATTTAAATTGTACAGTATGGGCGTGCTTAGCAGCGTAGCTACGTGTGTGAAGTCCGTCCGGTAGTGGTTACGCAGCGTAAAGTTAAGGTAGGGTTTGGAAAGCGCAAGGCGGACAAAATACGTACATGAGAGGGGTGTGACGAGGGGAGTGCATCTAGGGTACGCTAGCGTAAGTACGCAGCATAGTAAAAGCGTAGCTCTGGATCTGGCCCATAGAGAGGGGCAGTAAGACTGGCTGGACACAAATAAAGGGGGCAATAAGGCTGAATGGACACAGAAGGAGGGGGTAATAAGACTGGACAGAGAAGGAGGGGGCAATTTAACTTAATGTAATAATTTTTTTTTACAAATTTCAGGCCCCAAAATAAGGTGCGTCTTATATATGGGAGTGTCTTATACATGAGGAAATACAGTAACTTTAAAGGCACTGGTATCACATTGTGAATATGTGTTCCCACTATAATCTGCCTTAATGTGTTTAATGTCTGTTTATAATATACTAATAATTTGTCCAGCATGCAGATTAAAACACACAATTCTATATGTTGAGCGAAATACAATCCATTATTATTGCAAACGAAACACCAAAATCAATTCAGTGACAGATCCAGGTATGCAGTGTTTGAGTTCTGTGTGCAAAAAGTAAAGTATTTTCCATCCATGGAAAAAATGTAAAATGAATTAGCACCCGCTCATATTGCAAAATTGTTTCGCTAATCTGTATACTTGCACCTGTTTTGCCCTTACTCCTAAACTCTGGATCAGCCCCATTGTATTTCAGAAAGTCACCTCATAACACCTATTAGTAATTAAACAATGCAAGCAAGGCCATTTTAACTATTTAACCTGTCAAGTTGCCAGTAGATTTTCAGATCATGGAAACATGGTTAAGGATAATTTATCTTTACCTAACTAAATTCCTCATCTGCTTTGCCAGTGGTGAACATTTTATATTCCAATCCAACTATGAAATGACTGTGAGCGTAGTTCTTATTTTTCTCTGGGAAGGACCTTGTTTTTGAACCTTAGCAATCTATGCTGACAATACCTTCATTTTTTACATTGAATGTTTAAATATCATCACTTCTTTTTCCATTTTTGCTTACTTACACTTTTGTAAATGTGCCCTATTGTGTACAAGTTCCTTTTTGCAAAATATGCTCAAGTTCTACATTGTTGTTGGCCAGTCAGTTTAAAGGGTGCAGTGTAATTTCTGATGTTCTGCACAGGTTCATTCTCTTCTTCCAATACAGTATGTCTGTATAGATGTCATTTGTTTATCTTTGGGTGGTAAAATGGCTTACTAAACTGTCGGCAAAAGCTGGTGGTCAGTGAAATCTGGCAGGTGGTGCACCCATTCAAAAAGTCCTGGGGATAATACTGTTAAAATGTCATATATTACTTGCCAACATTTCCAAACTATTTGGAGACACCAGGGAGAGCAGGCTAACCTTTCACATTTGCCCTGTAGCATATGGTTTAGTAAAGTTCCGCCCCACCACTTATTAATTTATGCTGTAATACAGGGGATGGGACATGATGATGTAATAAAAAAATGTGTCATCATGGCTCTGCCCTCTAGTTCCCAATGCTTGTAGCAAGAATTTTAGACTCTGGTAATTGTGCTCTCCCAGGAAGGGAAATCTAAACATGTTGAGAAATATGACTTTGTGGTGTTTACAATGATCATATGTGTTATTATGTAGGAAAAGAAGAAAATTACTTGCACACATAACTAAACACTGTGGTGCTGATCCAGAGTTTGAGAAAAAGGGCAAAACAGGTGCAAATGTTCTGGTCAGCTAAACCATTTTGCAAAGTAAGGGGTGTTAATTAATTTAAATTCTTTTGCATGTGGGCAAAATACTTTATTATTGAACATAGAACTCACATACAGCATAGCTCTATGTTTAATCTATAAACTAGAGTTGAGCTAAGACACTTCGGGCCTGATCCAGACCTATGCCGATGCGCTGTGCTTAGTAAAGCACAGCGTATCGGCGTGCACTCTCCCCGACACTCCCCCTGTGGGCGTCCACTCTCCCCGACATTCCCCCTGTGCGACAGTATTTTCCCATGCTTACGCCGGCTGAAGGCTACCCTAACTTCATCCGGCCTAAACAAGGGAAAATACGCTCGCACAGGAGCGTTTGGCCGCCAACCCCTCCCTCATTAAACTAGCTCCCCCCGCCCACCTACACTAACCTGAACGTAGTAACGCTGGGGGACGCCCCCCTCTAGCGTTACTACGGCGCTGCTACGGCGCCAGCCAGCATAGGTCTGGATCAGGCCCTTCATCTCTCAATTCTATTTCTGCTTTCACATTTTAAATTTGCCTTCCCTTGTAGTTCAACATGGTATTGCTCAGGTCTACATTTGCACATAAAAAAAGATGTAAGTTGCAGCTCTGGATCAGCCCCTGTGAGTGTTGAATGTGTATATTTTGTCATATGGTGGGCTCCACAAATAGACATTGAGGCACCCATAGGGATATGTTAGTATTATCTTGCTCTGTAGCCATTGTAATAAATTTAAATTAGTGCAATTTACACTGATTCTGGGCTTTGCGGGGAATTTAAGACCCTTTATGGTTTTGTGACTAATAAACAGGAAATAGTTAACATTAAAACAGGTAGAAGTTTACACCTAAGCAAAACCATTTTGTGACAATTAATGTTTTTGATATGCAGGAAAATTATTTTGCTATTACACTTACTGCATATCTTTCTGTTTAATCAGTAAATTAGAGTTGAGCTAGGAAACTTCACCTTGCAACTTTAATTCTGTTGTTATAGTTTTACAGGCTTCCCCTGCAGTTTTACACGGTTTTGTTGAGCTGTTCCTATTCTGCATTAGCTTCTAAAGGAGAATTTAAAGCTAGTTATATCTTATATGATAATCAGCTTTTAACAATCCCATTATCATGTAGTGTATGGCATGGACCAATTTGTTGGAATGGTGATAAATCATTAGCCATCTCAGACTAATCATATTGTTTAGAATTAGATATAGATATTAACATTGGGTAGTGTGTGTGTACTGAGTGATGTCGCCTTGACTGGAGTCCTATGTCAGCTGCTGGGGATATTACATAGTATGTAGCGGGAATATTTCATGGAAGTATCAAGTGAACTATTAAGATAACAAGAAAAAGCAACAAGATCATTTACAGTGCTACATCCCACTTTAATCTTAAATACAATTTTCGGTTTTGGTTGAAGCACTATCTTCAGTTATAATTAATGGACCAAATCCAGACTTATGTACTAGGGGTATTTTTTTAATCGCTAAGATTGTAAAAGCCCATCTTTTGCATTTGTGCATGCACAAAATTCAGAGACCTTTATATGTAGTTTTTAACATGCACTCTGATGGCGGGGCGGGTGCGAGCACAAGGAGGAGTTGATAGGAATGTTCATTTTACATAATAGGGGTGCTCTACGCACACCACCCTATCCAGACTTCCAATTCGACCCTATTTTGAGTCAGCACGGACTATGTGAGCGAGGGGAGTGTACTCCCATGTGGTTGCAGGAAAGGATGGATCCAGCGGGGATCCAATTTTGGATCCCCGCTGGTACTACGGCTGGAGCTATGAACACAGTACCAGTGTATTTCTGGATCTGGCCCTGTGTTTTGTTGTGATTTACAAGTGTGTGTTGTTTCTGTTAAGCTAGCATTGCCTTATGTGTAATTACGAGATGGATAAGCTGGGATTTATGAAGGTTTCATCCACAGCATCTAGTAGGATTGACCCGCATGTGCTATTCGCCTCTTCACCTCAGTCTGATATTACTACCACTTAACAAAATAAAACAAGGGAGCACCTAATAGTGCATTAAAAGAGTCATTATTTCACAGATTTTTTTAATTTTGTAAAACTCGTACCAGAGATAAAAATCAGTAAAAGCATGTAATAAGATAGAAAGCCTGTACATTACCGCATCAAGAATCTACTGGTGTCCCAGGATTTCACAGCTGTAAAATGCAAGGTGCGGACAGGACCAACATACCCCTACACGTTTCCTCGCTAGGACTTTGTCGACTAAGTCCTAGCGACACCAGTAGATTCTTGATGCCGTGATGTACAAGCTTTCTATCTTACTACATGCTTTTACTGATTTTATCTCTTGTACGAGTTTTACTAGTTTTGTTTCCAGTTCTGAACGGTAAGAGAAGCCGCACTAAAGAAGGGAAGCAGAGGACCATACTGGACCCTAAAACTTTTTGAATATCCTGATTGCCCTGACTTCCTAAATACTTAGTGGAGAATTTGGAAAATCTTGGATAATAAGTAACATTTAAATCTTTCTACAGTGTCCTGCACAAGTTTTACATGTACTTTAGACGTGAGCGCCCCCTGCTGTTTGTGTATTTGTATAGTATAAAATATATATATATATATAAACAAACATAGCCTGGCACTCTAGCCATTACTCAGTTACTAATCCTAAACTGATCTTCTATCATTAAAATAAAAGTCAGAGAATTAGTTACAAATATCTGCAGATGTGATATATGGAGATCTCCATAAGAGGTGAGCTCTTAGTTTAGAAAGATATTTGATATGTGACCCACAATTGGGACTCTAAAATTTAGAGTTAGGACCACCCAACAGAGAAGCCTTGTAAGTGGCGGATGGCTTATCACACATATCTGCAGATATTTGTAACTAATTTCTGACTTTTATTTTAACAATAGAAGATCATGATTAGTAACTGAGTAATAGCTAGAGTGCCAGGCCAGAGTGATAAATTAAGTACTATTAGTCTAGTCATTTGTGTTATGCTAATTTCTTCTGTATTGCTGAATTGATTTTTGGTCCAATGGTTCACCACTAGGGGGAGCATCCTCATAGAGCGTTTAATGTGAAATAGATTCATTACATTATATCAATGACATTATTTGTGACACTGATACAAATATCAGTCTTGCAGGACAGCAATTGTGTTTTATTTGACCTCAGTAGGCCACAGGTTGCAGTGATATCTTCTTGCAACAAAAATTTTATGTGAACTTCACTGTCATACTTAAAAGTCATATCAGTTAGAGCTAAGCAGAATTATGTAAAAAATGTATTGATATGTACCACTGATGTCACTGGAATTCATAATCAAGTTAATTTATATGGTAAATATATGATTTTTTTTATATTAAAGTGTTATATATGTCAGTGAAAGCTATTAGCTCAGTAGTTTTGCTTGATGTGAGACTGGCTTGATCATTGTCATTTAGGACTGCAGTATGGATAACCTAAACTACTGCTGTGTAATTAGTAATTCTCATGTTAAAATTAAGTGCCAACATCCATACTATACCAATGTATTATATTCAAGCAGATCATGTACCTTGACTGATAGCCACCAGGACCAGGTTAAGAAGAGGTGCTGAGCACTCTGGCATCCTATGTCATATTACAGCAGTGGTGGGGAAGTTTCCTGATAGTCTCTTCAGGAGAATATGTATGATCAAAGACTTATGTGAAAGACTTTATAGTGAAAAGCAAAAAATTTAAGATAACCAAAAATAACACATCACTGGTGAATTCTATACAGAATAAAATATATATAGCAAAATATAAAAACAATAAAACCATGGTATTCCATAACTATTTTGGCTAGTATTTATTTTAAAATAACATAAATACATATATGTAAAAATAGATAAGTTAATCAATGGAAAGTTGAAAAACTAGTTCTGATAAATATTAACTTATAACATAAGATTGGTAGCAGGACATATTATATTGTATTTCTACATATAACAGGTTCTTAAATGAGGCAGATCAAGTAGTAGTATAGTGAAGTTATTTGTAGGATTCCTAAACTGGAAGTGCTGTTTTAATTACACATTAGGTTACTTTTCTATCCCCAGTTATATACTTACTGATGATGGCATGACATGCTGCCTATTTGTCTTACTGTGGCTAAAAATGCTTCCACTGCTAGTGTCCATTGGTAATGCTCTTTTCAACAATTAGCTGGTATCTAAATAAAGCATTAAATATTTGAGTGCTAAAAGTTTAGTTTGTTAAGTTAATACAAGGTCCAATAAATTGCATTCAATAGGTCACTAAGCTCAATAAGCTACTTCTCTGTCCCACAAGATTTCCAAGTTTTTAGTAGACCACAGCTAAAACCTGTCACTTTATAGGTTTGAGTAAAAATATCTGAAATTACATTTTATGCCATAAATAGCATCTTAATTATCACAGTCACAATGGTCACAACTACAAGAAAGCCTGAGGGAAATGCCTAAATACTCAAATCATTTTCTAGATGCTGCATTACTGCTGTACACAAATACCAGTGACCTTCATTTACTAATAATGATATTCTGTTAATGCAGTATCCATGAACATTGCCAGTCCCTCCCTTTGATTAATTGGACCCTCATTTCACAAATAACACTGTGCCTGTATAAGGAAAAATGACTGTAATAACTAAGAACTTGATACAGAGTTTGAGAATAAGATCAGGGGGAAATTTACACCTGGACAATACCATGTTAAATAGTAGAAGAGGCAAATTGCATCTGTTGGTTGAGGTGATATTTTCTAGCCCAAGTTTAAATAAGAGTTTAAAATGCTGGTCATTATCAGTGTACAAAAGCATAAGCAAAGTATTCTCCTTGCATACAAAGAATAATATTTATTTGCCTTGCCTTAAATTTCAGTGTTGTAACTTTCCACCTGTTTCCTTTTATTTCTAATTCTTGGATCCATTCCTAATATATCACTTAACTTTTTGATCCTTTATAGTGAACCTGTTACTCCTTATTTTCCAAGTTCATGTAGAAGATACATAGAAAATAAATTTAACAATAAAGTAGTTTACTCACCTGCAGAAGAAGAATGATCATGATTGCAAACATTAACATATTTCTGTAATATAGTGAATTATATGGCTTTTATTTGTGGAGTCCTATCTCCATTTTTGTCCAGCTTCCCTTTTTCCACCTTTCTCCCCATCACACTTCTCACCCAGTCCCAGGTCCACTATTCCTTGAATCGCATGCATTTAACTGTGAGGAACAGTACAGGCAAAAGGCATAAACACAGTGATTTATTTCACTTGTTCACAGTATCAAACTATAGTTTATCCATGGGGCTTTCTCTCTTGCATAGAAAGTGGTCTTTTTAGATTGCTGAGAACTTTCAAATGAAGTCACTCTATCACTCTATCACAAAACAGTCAACACTAATGCCTAGAAAAAGTTTCTTGTCGTAGCCTTTGCTGTGGTCTCCAGTTTCCATTGCACTGATCTAGTATTTTCACAGTGAGACATGAAGCATGCACAATTTTGCAGTGATATGTAAGTAAAATAAAAAATGAATTAATAATCATATTAAAAACTATGACCAAATACAAATTATATTATCTGTTTGTGAGTAAAATAAGGAAATCCTTAATTGTATGTTGGAAATAACCTACTAAGGAGGGCCCCCTTATTTACTGCTACAAGATCTGTCACAACCACTCCAACCAGTATTTCTGCTACATTTCACTAATAATGTCAAACTCTCAGTGATGCATTAGGCAGTGGAACTTTGCTCTGTATGTTGTCTCATCCATTGTGGAAGGTTTATGTCTTTAGAGGCCTCTTGTGGGCTCCACTATCCATGGTTATAAAATGGGTGGGTCCCCGATAAGAACGGCCCTATTTAGATAGGGCCATTTTCTCCCAGACAGTTCCTTGATAAAGCATAGCAAGAGATCCCCGGAGCATTGAACACGGTGCTCCGAAAGGTAAGTGTTAAATCTAACCCCAACTCTTCCCCTAATTCTGACCCTAAACCTCCCCTTCTATTACCCTGACCCTAACCCTGCAGCATGAGCCTAAGCCTCCCTTTCCCGCAGCCTGACCCTAAAGCCGCCCTTTCCCGCAGCCTGACCCTAACCCTTCCTTCCCCGCAGCCTGACCCTAACCCTCCCTTCCCCGCAGCCTGACCCTAACCCACCATTCCCCGCAGCCTGACCCTAACAGTGTAACTCTGGAGAGGTTACTCAGCTTTCCAATGGTCCGGTGAAACGTCGGGTCCTGCGGCGGCAGCGTTTGCGAAAATCAATGGGTGAGTATGCCAGTCGGCATACTTACCCATTCTGAAAAAAAAAATTGTAAAATGGATGGGTGTTCGAAATAGGGACAGCTGAAAAGGAACTTTCGGCTATCCCTATTTCTCAGTACCATCCTTCTATATGGGGACTCCCACGGATAATATGCAGGGTGGTAGGTTTAGAGGAAATAAGCAGAAAAGGGCATCTGAGGCTTGGGCCAAGTTTCTCTGTCTAACATAACATTCTATGTTTCTATCTCCCAGCAAGCTCCAACAGCTTATACCTGGCAAATTATGATGGAGCACATAGTTGCACAGCAATTCTTATGTCACAGGTTGCCTATGCTGTTTACTAATATCTGTGCAATATCTTATGCAGTATTTTATTAGATAACATGAATCTATTTTATTAACAAATGTTTTTCAGAGGTCACAAATTTTTTTCTTGTGTGCTACCAGTGTCTACAACAAATTTAACAAACTTTGTTGTTGCTTGAGAATATATCTAAACATCAAGATAAATTTAGGTTTATGTTTTCACTGTACTTAGCTCCCTACAGACATTAGAAATACAAATTCCTCCTGAGCATTGAACTGAGAGAAACATTTGCTGGTCAAATGCATAACTTCATACATGATGTAGCCAGAGATAACTGACTGTACTTTTCCCAAGACTTTAGCAGTTGTATAAATAAATATACAGGCCTAAGAAAGGTGAATTCTAATCTGTTCTCATTTACTTCTCAAATTACTCTAAAAGGTACAGTACTTCTATGTAATATATAACTATCATTTTTATATATATATATATATGTATGAAAAGTAAAATCATAGTTTATTCTAATTAACTATAGATTGTGAACAAAGTGTATGTACAGTTACAAAGAACATTCAGTGCCCAGGGGAAGTATATTAAGTTGTGTTCTAGAGTGCAAACACAAAAACCATGCAAATGGCCATGGCTTTTATACAAGTGTGGTACTACATGCAGACAGGCATGGTTTACATAAGGTGGGTGCATATAGACACTGAAATATAAGAAACATTGTTAAATCAGACAGATGTTAGCCCAAACCAACAAAGAAGAAACAATTATTGTGGGAAACAAATCACAACCCGCCCTTCCCCTGAAAATTAAAAAAAATAACATATTAATCCATTTTAACTATATTATCAAAATGTAAGGATCCTAAACATATGTTGACCTTGTTTTGTTGGAACAATGATTAATTAATTTTTGGCAGAGCTTCTGTTAAAAGGCCAAAAGATATACACTGCATTTGAATTGCGTATTTATCTGACCACTTGGGGGTACAATCATACTTCATATAATTCTTTAAGTCTCTTCCTAGTACTATTATTCGTGTGACACTGATTTCAGTTGGAAACTAAGCTCTACTTCATTACATCTGTTTGATAAAACAGATCAAGGCTGCTTATTCCTTGGGTGAAGCTGGGAGGCATTCACCTTAACTACTGTTCCAAAAAGATACATTCAGGTATTGTTAGTGTTGCTGATAAGATGGCTTTGAAATACAGTATATTGTTCAGTACAAATGATACCCTAGTGGGTTGAAGACACAAATCCCCTTTGTAACTAAATGACTTAAAAAATCCACAATGACTAACTGAAATACAGTCAAGTTGCTATGATTTGCTGGTGTGATTTTGTTAAATTCGTATAGTGCCTATTATTTATTATTTGAAGTATATTCTGCTAGAAATTTTCCTCCCAACTGAGACCCAATTTAATACATGTATTATGTGAATATGTTGCATATATAAATGACTGTGCTGGCAACATAAATTCAGGTTGACCTATTTTCCTTCCAGGCTGAGGGATGTTATATCAGTATTTTTTTCTAGGACATCTGTTTGTTTTGAGTAGGAAAGGAGAGGAGGATCTAAGTGTGATATATGTTTTTAAGCTCTTGCCCAAGCTCTTTTCTAACAACAGTTTCCCATGTGTGCAATATGCATACTGCAATATGGCATATGTTGAATACTAAACATTTTTGTGTATCTTTGTGTAAATAAAGGACCTCCGTGCGTGTTCCGTGGAGGTCTGGAAGTCCGCATGGAAGAAGGAAGAGAACTCCCCTGTCACTCCCCTCTCTCGTGTATTTTGCAGCGGTTACCAGCCTACCTTATGTCTCTCGACTGCTGATCCGCACAGAAGTTAAAACCAGTTACTTATAGACAATGATGCGGAAATTCTAGAAAGAGCATTTACGGAAACTGAACTAGCAGAAGCCATTAAATCATCTCCTTCTGGTAAAAGTCCTGGCCCGGATGGGTTTACAGTTGGATATTAGAAGTGCTTTAGAGACAAGCTGATCCCCCTACTCTTTTGTTCCTTCAATGCTATAACTAACCAGACCCTTTTCCCCACTCAAAGTTTAGAGGCCCATATCACGGTTGTCCGCAAGGAGGGCAAAGATCCTGAACAATGTGCTAATTATCGCCCGATATTATTAAATGTTGACCTCAAATTATACGCATAGCTTCTGGCAAACAGGCTGTAACCATTGCTTCCCGACCTGGTCCATACAGATCAAGTGTGGTTTGTCCTTGGCCATGAGGCCAGGGAAAACACCACAAAGGTTATTGACTTAATTCACTATGCAACGCAGGTGAAGACCCCAATGATCCTCCTATCAACGGATGCTGAAAAGGCCTTGGATAGGGTGGATTGGACGTTTTTATCTGAAATACTACTCCGACTAAAAATGGGCCCTGGATGTATAGCTAGGATCCTTGCCCTGTATTCGCTTCCTTCTACACAAATTAGAATTAATAATACCCTTTCCCAACCAGTGATTATATGTAATGGCACACGACAAGGATGCCCTCTGTCCAGCTTCTTTTCATGCTATGCTTGGAGGCTCTTGCCAGGGCCATTCGGGGAAACAAAAATATTGCGGGACTCAAAGTTGGCGAGACAGAGTTTAAACTTGCCCTCTTTGCGGATGACTTGTTAGCCATACTTACAAACCCAATCACTACATTCCCTAACCTGATGAAAGAATTTTTCCAGTTTAGCTCTCTATCCAATTTTAAAATTAATTATGCCAAGTCAGAAGCATTAAACATCACGGCCTCTCGGTCGGTAACTGAGGGACTACAGCGTTCCTTTCGCTGGAGCCCATCACATATTAAATACTTGGGGGTAACACTCTCCTCTGATGCTGCACGTCTATACGCATTAAACTTCTCCCCCCCTCCTTGCAAAATTAAAAGCGGATCTGCGTAGGTGGTTAGGTGGCACATTTTCCTGGATAGGACGCATGAATATTAAGATGAACTCTTTACCCAAAATTCTTTACTTGTTACAAGGGCTTCCCATCTCAATACCTTACCAATGGTTTACTGAGATTCAGAAAGTGATTAGACACTTTATCTGAAATGGGAAAAAACCTAGGTTAAAATTAGAAGTTTTATCTAGATCTAAATTGGATGGATGGCTTCAGCTCCCTCATATCCATACTTATTATCAATCCATACTACTAAATAGAGTTCTAGAGTGGACTCTGAACCCTATAGACAAACAATGGATAGCCCTTGAATGCCTATATATGGGGCTCCCCACCACAATAGTGCTGTGGCGTCCTTATTTTCCCAAAACCTCCCACCCCACGGTTGGGCCCACCCTGAAAGCCTGGCGTTCTCTCCTATGCGATCCTTCCTAGCTAATACACTTTTTTCCCCCAGGAATGGACATGCCTGCCTTCCGAGCATGGTTTCAAAAGGGGGTCTTACATATTGGTCAGCTGGTACAGTCTCAGGAGGTAAAGGCGTTCGGGGAGCTTCAAGACATGTTTTAGCTACCAGACTCTGAATTCTGGCACTATGTTCAAGTTAGACATTATCTGCACAGTAGGAAATCAACAGCTATCCCTCTAAACCCCCCAACCTTATTTAAAAAACTATGCTTGTCCTCTGAACGCCCTAGGCATACGGTATCTCGCCTTTACAAATGGCTAATCTCCAACCTATTTACCTCCCCACCCCCTTTCCTGCGGTCATGGGAACGAGATTTTAACCAATCGATAGATGAGTCCCAATGGTCTAAGATTTTCCAATCCTCAACATCAAGTTCTCCGAGTATAGAGGTCCTAGAAAGAAACTATAAAATCCTCTCTAGATGGTACAGAAGCCCAGAGGTATTACATAAGTATTTCCAAGGTGTGTCCGACCAGTGTTGGCGCTGCCATGGCTCAGTGAGATCTCTATTACACATCTGGTGGTCTTGCCCTTCTATCCAAATATTTTGGACAAGTGTTATCCGATTATCAGAAATCCATCCTTAGATCCTCACTTGGACCGCTATGCCTATCTCCATCTATAAAAAAAATTGCTTCTAAGCCATCTCAATAATGCGGCCAAAGCCCTCATCCCTGTCAGATAGAGATCTTCCCATCCCCCTACTATTCTCAATTGATTCCGCAAAATAGATTTTTACATGAACGTGGACGAAATTGAATCTAACGAAGCTCATCAATATGAAGTCTTTAGAGATACCTGGGTCCACTGGTTAGCTTTTAAGGATTCGCATGTTTACAAGTCACAACAAATTAGCCCGAACAGCCCTTAGTCATAATACCTTCTGCTCCCTTGTAAACAATCCCCCTACTTACCTTGTCCAAAGCTGTCAGCCGGTTATAGCAGTTACTCTAACACACTCACGGTGCAACCCTTCAACATCCCCTTCTATCTCCTTCTACCCAGACTGTGAAAAATTCTACCCCTCCCCCTTAATATCTGCTGGACAATTTAAATATACAAAGAATTTATTCACGTAGGATGTTAATCTTGTTACAGTATGTGGATCCTTGTGAAGATAGGTGATTATGTATTTCTGGTAGATATGAATAACCATGTTAGGAACACTTTGTTTGCAACTTTCCACTTATCCTGTATTGTTCTGGCTTATGTGTTCCCAACTCCATAGAATGGGTACTGAGTAAACAATGTTCTGTTTGTATTACCATCTTTGTACCTATGTATGATATACCCTTTTACCAGTTACTTTTAATTTAAATGTCCCTCCGTACAACTTGCGCAGGTTTGGAGGGTGGAAGGGGCGGCCTACCCTGTCATTATGATCTCCTACCGTACTGAACTGCATTCCTCACCTTAGGAGATCCCCGTAGTAACATGCAGAAGGGCAGATGTACAGTTAGACTTACTTACGCAAGATTCTTGTGGAAGCTGCTTAACTTATGGGGGTCTAAATCCGTCCCAAAAGGCCTAGGTAAGGGCTAGCTAATTGCTTAAATCGCCTGAGTCTATTTCTAAAAATTATAATGATAAGCTGCTTTTTCTTTTCCTTAATATTGTGATATCACTGTTCATGATGTTGCGATAATAAATAGGTTGCAAAATAGCTTATTACATCAATAACCAGTCTGATTACAACCTATGCTTTTACAGGGTTATCTACTTTTTATTTCTGAGATCTCTCGGAGGGAAGAAATAGATACACGACTTAATGACGTGATTTATTTGAATTGCGCTATCCGCCCCTGTCACCTCTCTAATCCCTAGTGTTCCAGGGGGTGGACGGGGCTTGTTGATTTGCCCAAATTTCAGGAGTCTCCCGGATATTCTGGGAGAGTCAGCAACCCTGTGCTCTTATAACCTCTATATTGCTGCCATTGTTATGGTGAGGCTTCTTATTTATGAGAGCCTCGAAATATTAATTTATGATGTTGTGATATCTATAGCTATTTACTAAGTTAAACATGGAAGCCTACAAAGTTTAAGTTGTTTGATCAAATATGTTTTCACTCATCCCAAAGGTAACAAATAAATAGGCTGGAATAAGACTTCTAAATGTTCCCCAACTTCTGAGGTGCTGAATTAGATTGCACCCTGTTTTAGTACTGCAAATATATGCACATCTCTGCTAACTGATTAAAAGCATTCCAATCCATACAGACTTAAGAACTATTACACTTCTGACAGAGGGTGGGTATTGAGTTTGCAAATGGGCGTTCGCTCATAGCAATGTCCAGTATAGGCCTAACCTCTAAATACATATCTATTAAGATATCTGTGAATTTCTACACACTGGAATCAGTAAACATAAGGTAGACTGATTGTTAGAAGTACATTTGTGTGAGTAAATATAGTTGCAATGCAAGCACACGTATGTATGGGCCCAGCGCTTGTGGGATATATGCAGATGTTTCACTCTGGGTTCTAGTTCAATATCACCAATATTTGGCTACACGCTGTGCAATTATCTGGCCATTTATTAAACAGTCATTTAATTGGGAATTGTGGCAATGAAGCATACTTCATATACTTGTTCAGCCAAACTACACTAGTTTTGCGCCATGGCTAAAATAGTGCAATGTTTATAAAATGCATTAAAATCATGCAGAGCAGGTGGTTTCCAGACTGATCTGCATAGATATGGTACAGTGTATGGATAGCTGTAATATAACTAAGTTAAGGCTAATGCCACCACTAAAAAGGCAGCTGCAGGTACCAAAAGTCTATCCATGTGAGGGGAGTGGTTGGCTGTGAGATCACACTGATACGCAGATAGTGCACATCAGTGCTTTCAAATAGGATCTAAGTATCTGGTCTAGAATATTAACCCAGGGTTGGCAACTATTGAAAGCTTCCCCCTGGGAAAACCCGGAGGGAAGCCATAGATTACTGTGAGGGGGCGGGGCTTAATGACGCGATTTATGCTAACCATGTCAGGTGTTAAAGGGGTGGGCGGGACTTGATGACATCAAGTCACACCCATCCCTAGTAGCTCTAGGGGGTTCTACGGCCCAAATTTCGGGAGTTGGTAACCCTGTATTAACCTTTGCTGTGTATTCTCATCTGCACTTCTTGTTCTATTTTAAATTTTGTTTAAATTCTGTTTCGTTGCACTTCTGAATACTATGAAATGTGTAATTGTGTAGCCTGCTGCTTTAAACTGCTCAGCCTGTTTGTATATTCTGTTTGCAGGTATGCCGATTCTCTTCACTATCAATTTAGTGTCCACACATGGAGGAAATTAATTTGAGTATACATTTTCACTATGATTATTATTATTATTAACGTTTATTTATAAGGCGCCACACGGTATCCGCAGCGCCGTACATAAGCAATAGTAAAACAACAGTTGCATATACAATACAATAATTAATTAACAGAGTAATATAAAGGAATACAATACATGTATAAAGCAAAAATTACATACATAACAAAAATAAGGAGAGAGAAAGACAGTGTAGAGCAAAAGGTAGTAAGAGATGATGACAGCGTAAAGGGATGATGATGGGAAGGAGAACTCATAAAAGCTAACATGCTGAGTGAGAGGGTGAATAAACAGGAGACACAGTCGTGAAGATGGGGAGGACAAGTAAGCTTAGGTGGAGGAAGGGTAGG
>WWET01003407.1:170615-182187 GCA_011038615.1 Limnodynastes dumerilii
TCTCAATTATTCTGAGGAAATCTCCTATCCCGTGTGTCCATGTTATCCATCTGATCTGCTAAGTATAACATCTCAGTATTCTAACTGTGTTGATTTATGCTCTAGTAAGGGTCGTGCATTTATTATTTGTATTGTTTTATATATTTATATTTTATATTAAAAAAGTTTTTTGCTATTCATCAGCGTTGTCTATATCAACCATCACAGTAAATTATTATATTGATTTTTTATTTATATAGGGCCTCTGCGCTGCCTTGATCTTTTGTATTTCTACCAATATTGAGTCTAATTTCATCAATAATCCCATCTGTGTAGAAAATCATTGGTAACTGAACCACTCCAAAGGGAACTACTTCTGTGGACCGAATCTGCTCATAGTACTTACTATCCTGATTCGTTAGTTTCCGGTCATTATTCCTTACAGAAAGACCTCATTTCAAGGTATCAGAGAGTAAGGACATCCTTACCTAAATCATTTCATTGCCCAAAAGGACATGCTCTGAAGCTCCATCCGAGATTCCTAAGACACATCAAGGGTGTTCGGTCGCCACCCGTAAGTGGGGGAGTAATGTCACAAACCGCGGTACTTACCGCATCAGGAGTCATCTGTCTGCAGTCCTTTCTGGCCATTACCATGCTTCCAGGACTATTTCATGAGTGCTGCCATCTTAGAATCATCACATGACTTGTTCCAGCCAGAGTCCAGCTCTAGGAATCACATGACCAGGCTAACCAATCCTGGTCTAGGGCGTTCCATTTAAACCCAGAGCACTGTATCCACAGTTCCAGAACAACTTGGTTATACAGGGTGACTAGTTCCTGTTTACTTCTTGGAAGATCTCTGTCTGCAGTCTTCAGCTTGCAGCTATCAGCCTGCTTCTCAGCTCAGCCTAATTATCCTAGTCAGCAGTGAACAGCCTGCAAATTACTATTCCAGCTTCAGACCTCTGCTGTCTGCAGAGTTCAATACAGTCTTGGTCCAGTCCAGGTCAAGTCCAGTCCTGTCCTGGTCAGTCCATGTCAAGTCCAGTCCAGTCCTGGTCAAGCCCAGTCCAACTAAGGTTATCAAGTCTAATCCAGTCCTGGTCAAGTCCAGTCCAGTCAAGCTTGTTTTGTACAGTCCAGCCAAGTCTGCCTTGTCCAGTCCAGTCAATCCTTGCTGTGTATCTTAACCCTTTGCCCACTAACACATGAGCAGAATACATATCAAACCCTCTATCTTCCAATACGATGCTGAAACCTTATCACGTTCCCGGGAACCCAGAGCGGAGTCACAAGCTGTCAACTTCTGCAGGAAAATAATAAGTAATTTTGTGCCACCATGCCTTATTAATTCCCACCTTAACACACACTGTTTGTAGGTCTAATGTGACATCACTAAACACATGTATGCCTCAGACATTTTTTATATGATATGAAAAAGTGCTGTATGCAAGACAATATAATTTTATTACACAATCCAACTAAAATCTAAACATATTAAAGCCACTTTTCCAGCATAACAGTATCATAAGAAACAAATTCACACAGTAATGTCAATGAAGCACTACTGTTAATAAAATAAAAATATATAACTCGATTATTATTACTAAGATTAGTCAGCAGTCACACTCCAAGATGTAATCTTGGAGTGTGACTGCTAATCCATTATAATACTATAATTTTAAATATTAAGTATTACCAAGGAGTATTTCTCTCAACTGAAATGCAGAGAAAATGTAGGTGACTATGTTAACTGCCTTTCTGGTAGCATTTCACAAAGATTAGATGCTTTGTTGTAAATATTAATCATATGCCCAGAAAATATATATACCACATAGCAAGTTGTTCACTGAACAAGGGTCCAAATATACTGTGTAAAAAGCATTATAGTGGAATTTAGTAGAAACCTTTGATGTGTTTCATCAGAAAGTCCATATACCAGAGCGGGCGAGAATTAAATAGATGCATAATTACTATTGCGTGTGTAACAAATTAATTACATGTATTAGGCTGATGCTGGGTAAAATGCTATTGTTGGAACAACCAAATAAAAAATCTATTCTTATACTAAAAGAATATTATAAATGATTTATATACATAACAATAAGCATGATAATTATTAGCAAATAAAAAATAGGAAAACACTTTAAAAGCACTAATCTAAACTAGGAACAATTATCAACAAACATTTAGTAAATATAAAAAATATATAATAAATAATAAAGTAAAAAATAAAAGATACAATATAGTTAAATAAATATAAAAATAAACATAGAATTGAAAAAATGAAAGCAACATAAAAGTTTATCTCAGATAAAAAAACATTAAATGAAACCATTATAGCTCCAGATATACATTTAATTCAATATAATGAGAGATTTTAGAGAATTAGAGAGATCTAATCATTGATTTGTTTCGAAACAGAGATACTGGGCAAAATGACTAAGTTCTATGAAATCATAAAATTACACATATACATCTAATTCAGTATTATGACCCCATTCAATTAGAGAATTAATAAAGAAAAATCTTACAAAAAAAATGGTTAAGTTCTATGTAGTCATTTAACCCTGTTGGTGACAGAATTCCATATCCAGTCCTCTACATCTGATATGAATGTGCAGATTACTATTGTCTTTTGTAGTCCGTAAAGTAACCTTACCTTTTCCATGCAGATCTGTGTCCGTACACACAGATCTGCACAGAATTTGTAAACAATATCACATGCAGCTATTCTGCTTGCCTAACTATGCCCCCATTGCAGAATTTAAGCATGCGGAATGCATGTACCGCCTGATGTACAGATCTCATTGCGCACAAAACAAAGTTCCATGTGTGATGAGATCTGATGCATAACATCTTGCACGAGCATGTGTAAGTCCCCTCCTGTTAATAAGTCTGCATATGGCACAGAATAACTAACCTATAGATCCAATAGGATTCTTTCTGGCACAACCAGGTAAAATGTCTCCATCCCTAGGTATTCTACTAATCACCTCTATCTGTTTAATTTTTAGATCTTGCACTTTTCCTCCATGTTTTAAATGTATGTATCTAGACAAAGAATTTGTTTTACCTTTATTCCTTTGATGTTCTGCAAACCTTATTTGTATCTGTCTTGTGGTTCTACCAACATAATCCATGTCACAAGTGCATGTTTTTTGGTAAACCATGAAACATCTACTGTAATTTATAATATCTCTGATATAAAAGACATCAACTTGGATAGAAGCTTGAAAACTGACATTTTATTATCAGAATTGGCACATCTACTATGCCCACATCGATAAAATCCTTTTGGAGGCTGGGGGAGCTATGATTCAGTGTTATTATTTAGAATCATTTGATCTTTAAAAAAACTGTAGACCAAAATATCTTTTTAAATATAATAATCAAATACAAAAAAAAATCAAATACCTTGCCATTTTAGAAATCACATGAGGTCTGCTTTTCAATACGAGTGTGAGGCATTTATAAAAACAACTGAAGGTATACTATAATTTTTCCAAACTATTTTTTTTTATATCTAAGGCATACGATTAAAAATATTTTATTAATCTTTCAATAATTCTCAGCCTACCTTTTTGTAATGTTTCTGTATAGGGCTTACCTGAAATCTGTGATGGGAACCCTTGAGAAGCAAAACTCTCTTATTCTTTCAGTTTGACTCAAAAATACATCCACCAAAGAACAATTTCAACAAAGTTTTGTGAACTGACATTTAGGAATGCCATTGAGCCAGCTTTTTTATGAAAATGGTAATAATTCAAATAGTGGTTAGTATTCACATCCTTTTAAAACATATATGTTTGTAGAGAGCCACCCCAGCTGTAACTATCACATCTAAAAAGTTAATTGTTGTTTAAATAAACAATAAAATTATTAGAATTTAAGTGTCCCATAAAGTGTTCATTAGAATTTAAATCCCATTGCTAAACCAAAAATAACATCTATGTACCATCCATAGTGTCACAGCTTGGGAAACTTCTGGGTTGATCCTGGGCCAGAGAGGGGGTGTGCTTGGAGTACTAAAGATGAAGCTAGGTGGACACAAGTAATGTCCCTGCATATAGATCCACACGAATAGAATGACTCCCTCAGACAGGGTTAGCGGGACTAGGTTGGACAGCCTCGAAGCTACGGCAGACTGGAGGGGATTCAGCCAGCTAGAGTGGACTGCAGCTATCTGGAGATGACTGCAGCTGACTGGAGTGGATAGCAGCTGTCTGGAGTGGACTGTGGCTGTCTGGAGTGAACTGCGGCTGTCTGGAGTGGACTGCAGCCGACTGGAGTGGACTGCGGTTTTCTGGAGTGGACTGGGCTCAGACTGTGGACTGGACTCAGACTGTAGACTGGAGGTACCAGAGAACCAGGCTCCTTCTGGCACAGAGGAGAGTGTAGTGTGAACAGCGTTTAAATAGCCCTCCCTGGCTTAGGATAGGCTGGTGTAGTCACATGGTATCCAGAGCCTGCTCCTGATTGGCTGAGGAGCGTCATGTGCCGCAGACTGTCATGGCGGCGCCCATGTAACGGAACCACCGTCCCTGGGTGCCAGAAGACATGCGGCACGCCGAGGAGCTGTATCCCCTGAGAGGCTGGTGAGTGTGACTGACGGGCAGCACAGCTGACAGGCGGTTCCCCGGAGGGTAAGTCTGGCGGCGTTTGCTGCCGAATGTGACACATAGTAGACCATGTTTGCTTCCAATGGTATTCAGTTGTATTCGTCTTTGAAACGAACCATATAAAAGTTGGCATAACTTGGAGAAAACCTGGGACATCATTTACAAAGGGCGATTTGAGTAAAATCGCCGGAGATTGCAGTAGTTTACCGGCGATTTGCAAGTCTCCAGATTTACTAAAGCAAAATCTCCATAAAATCTCCATAAATCTCATGGGTGTCAGTGGAGACTTTGCTTAAATCGCTGGCAATTGGTCATGTAACCATGTGTCAGGGTATAAAAGTAAGGTGTAAATGTATTTCAGCTGTTTGTTTAGACTCAAACAAAAGCTATGGCTTTTTGTGTGCTGCATATGCATAGTGGATATTTAATAGGCAGTTTAGCCTTAATAAGGGCAACAGAAAGGACAGAGCAACAGGAGGACCACATCCATCAACAACCCCTGGTTCATCGCAGGCCGCACATAACATCATGTGCGTGTGTTTGGCCGGCGTTTGAACTTTGACTCCCTGTCTGATCAGGAGGTAGTTCAGTTGTTTTGCCTCAACTGCACTAACCTCCTGAGCCTTTATGAGCAGATGAGGAGGGATTTGGACCCAGCAACATCATGGTCCCATGTAGTGTCTGGGCTGCACAATTACTGTGTGTTCTCCACTTTTTGGCCACAGGGTTATTCCAGTCTGTGTCTGGCAGAGAGGTTGGAATATCACAGACGACATTTTCACGATACTTAAATCATGTGTTAAGTGCACTAACTAAATTGCGTACATATATCTGCTTCCCCAGCCATAAGTGGATATTTAATAGGCAGTTATTAAGGATAGGGGCAACAGAAAGGACAGAGCAACAGGAGGACCACAACCATCAACAACCCCTGGTTCATCGCAGGCAGCACATAACATCATGTGCGTGTGTTTGGCCGGCGTTTGAACTTTGACTCCCTGTCTGATCAGGAGGTAGTTCAGTTGTTTTGCCTCAACTGCACTAACCTCCTGAGCCTTTATGAGCAGATGAGGAGGGATTTGGACCCAGCAACATCATGGTCCCATGTAGTGTCTGGGCTGCACAATTACTGTGTGTTCTCCACTTTTTGGCCACAGGGTTATTCCAGTCTGTGTCTGGCAGAGAGGTTGGAATATCACAGACGACATTTTCACGATACTTAAATCATGTGTTAAGTGCACTAACTAAATTGCGTACATATATCTGCTTCCCCAGCCATAAGTGGATATTTAATAGGCAGTTATTAAGGATAGGGGCAACAGAAAGGACAGAGCAACAGGAGGACCACAACCATCAACTATTAGCAACCTCTGGTTCATCGCAGGCAGCGAATAATATCATGTGCATGTGTTTGGTCGGCGTTTGAACTTTAAATGCAGGACATGAGTTGCGGCGGTCCCACAGGGTTTTTATTTTTTCAAAGACTTCCCCCACTGATTAAAAGGTTGGAAGATGGGATCCAATTCAAGATGGTAAGTATTTCTTTTTATTAATTATTTTAATGTCATTATTTTATTTATTTATTTTATGTATTATAAGATTACTGTTTTTAAATGACAATTATTTTGGAATTGTTTGGCTTTGATTAGCGTGTTAGGTGTAATATTTTGATGTATTTCATGATTGTTTTTTGGAATTGTCGGGCTTTTGATTAGCGTGTTAGATGTAATATTTTTGTGTATTTCATGACAGTTTTTTGGAATTGTCGGGCTTTTGAATAGCGTGTTAGGTGTAATATTTTTGTATATTTCATGATTGTTTTTTGGAATTGTCGGGCTTTTGATTAGCGTGTTAGATGTAATATTTTTGTGTATTTCATGACAGTTTTTTGGAATTGTCGGGCTTTTGAATATCGTGTTAGGTGTAATATTTTTGTGTGTTTCATGATTGTTTTTTGGAATTGACGAACTTTTGATTAGCGTGTTAGGTGTAATATTTTTGTGTATTTCATGACTGTTTTTTGGAATTGTCGGACTTTTGATTAGCGTGTTAGGTGTAATATTTTTGTGTATTTCATGACTGTTTTTTGGAATTGTCGGGCTTTTGATTAGCGTGTTAGGTGTAATATTTTTGTGTATTTCATGACTGTTTTTTGGAATTGTCGGGCTTTTGATTAGCGTGTTAGGTGTAATATTTTTGTGTATTTCATGACTGTTTTTTGGAATTGTCGGGCTTTTGATTAGCGTGTTAGGTGTAATATTTTTGTGTATTTCATGACTGTTTTTTGGAATTGTCGGGCTTTTGATTAGCGTGTTAGGTGTAATATTTTTGTGTATTTCATGACTGTTTTTTGGAATTGTCGGGCTTTTGATTAGCGTGTTAGGTGTAATATTTTTGTGTATTTCATGACTGTTTTTTGGAATTGTCGGGCTTTTGATTAGCGTGTTAGGTGTAATATTTTTGTGTATTTCATGACTGTTTTTTGGAATTGTCGGGCTTTTGATTAGCGTGTTAGGTGTAATATTTTTGTGTATTTCATGACTGTTTTTTGGAATTGTCGGGCTTTTGATTAGCGTGTTAGGTGTAATATTTTTGTGTATTTCATGACTGTTTTTTGGAATTGTCGGGCTTTTGATTAGCGTGTTAGGTGTAATATTTTTGTGTATTTCATGACTGTTTTTTGGAATTGTCGGGCTTTTGATTAGCGTGTTAGGTGTAATATTTTTGTGTATTTCATGACTGTTTTTTGGAATTGTCGGGCTTTTGATTAGCGTGTTAGGTGTAATATTTTTGTGTATTTCATGACTGTTTTTTGGAATTGTCGGGCTTTTGATTAGCGTGTTAGGTGTAATATTTTTGTGTATTTCATGACTGTTTTTTGGAATTGTCGGGCTTTTGATTAGCGTGTTAGGTGTAATATTTTTGTGTATTTCATGACTGTTTTTTGGAATTGTCGGGCTTTTGATTAGCGTGTTAGGTGTAATATTTTTGTGTATTTCATGACTGTTTTTTGGAATTGTCGGGCTTTTGATTAGCGTGTTAGGTGTAATATTTTTGTGTATTTCATGACTGTTTTTTGGAATTGTCGGGCTTTTGATTAGCGTGTTAGGTGTAATATTTTTGTGTATTTCATGACTGTTTTTTGGAATTGTCGGGCTTTTGATTAGCGTGTTAGGTGTAATATTTTTGTGTATTTCATGACTGTTTTTTTATTTCAAATTGCCGGTAATTTTTGGCGCCAGGATTTTTTACATGCTGGGATTTTCAGTGTCGGGAAGCTGGCGGAGATATTTTAAGTGCCAGGATTTTAAGCACCGGGAATTTAACTACCAGCCGGGATTTTCAGTGTAGGTATTTTAATTGTGTAGGTATTTTAAATTGATGTTAATTTTTGGCGCAAGGATTTTTTACAGGTCGGGATTTTCAGTGTCGGGAAACTGGTGGAGGTATTTTAAGCGCTGGGATTTTAAGCACCGGGATTTCCTACCGCACCCTCTGAGTCAGTCATCCCTATCTACTAAATTTCACACTGAAATGCCTGAGGGATGGCTATAGTTGTGATTGAAGTCTCGTTTCCCATACATACCATTACATTTATACAAATCTTGGCCAACTCCAGCGATTTCAATCTCCGGAAAACAATCACAGGACATCTCCAGAGTTTAAAAATCTCCATGCAAAATCTCCCTATAGTAAAATCTCCACTCAACTCTGGGGATGTATGGAGATTTTTTTTGGAGATTTAAATAGCCCCATAGTAAATGAGGCTCCTGGTTCCTTTGGCAGTACCAAGATGCAATAGTGTCAGCCTTCAAAGAAGAATTGTGCTCTAAAATAAATTTTATTACTTAAATAATTGCAATAAAAATTACATAAATGTTTCAGATACAGTATATGAAGGGTCTGTTTCAAGTAAAAATGTATATCCTGTTGCTGAATATTTGTGCATAAAGCTGTAACATCTCAAGTAAGTGAATAATAATCTGATTTCTATTCTAAGTCATAAATATTCTGTAAAAAATAGTACCAGTCTCTTTGATATGTGACTTTAAAGTAGTGACAATTAGCTGGAGGTAGCATTTCACAAACATGACAGCTTTAATAAAATAGATCCCACTCTGGAAATTATTGGTCAGTCAGGAGGCACAACAAGGTAAAAAATAAAAAGTAGGGATGAAAGGAAACTTTTTAAATAAAGAATAAAATGTTTCTTTCAAAACAAGACACATTTCCTTCTCCCTAATTTTTAATTCATAGTATATGGCTTTATAGTAATTCAGTGAATTTGCTTTTAAAAACATTATAACATTTGTCATCTTTCAACTATATGCCTCTTTAACATAATTAGTACTGTTTAAAGTTACTATTCCTCCTCATCCCCTTATCCACAGCCTTTATTATTAAATTGGTGTCTTCTTGCCATTGTTTCTCCTCTGCTTAAATTATCTATAAACGGTTTCTCTTCTATTTTTGTAATTCCTTAAAATCTCAGAATGTTGACTGAAAAATTGTCTCAATGAAATTTGTTTTATCCTGGCATGGGTAAAAGTCAGATTTTTTATTGTTGTAATTTAGTAACAGATAACTCAGATGACTTATTAACTTCGTTATCCTTTTGTGGAGAGAGTAATATTTGTATAGATTCCGGACCGTATTCACAGATCCATTTTCACGTGGAGTTGCGTGCGTATTTTTAGGTACATTTTAACTGCGCATGTGTAGTAACTTTATTTACGTAAATTACGTAGAATATACACACGTAAGTGCTTTAGGCACGGACATGTGAATCGCACTTGAGGACATACGTACTGATGGACGGGGTAGAAATACGTACTTGAAAATTTACATGAAAGTGGGTGGAGGGAATAATGAACATGAGGGCTCAGCCATAAAGAATTGCACGTACGGAAGACATATTTGCACGTAAGTACACACGTAAAGATAAGGGTGGTCTATGGAGGTGTAAATCTACGATTGCACGGCCGGGAGAGGGGAGTAATGTGGGTGTTTGTGGGTGTTGCCTTGCTACGTGTGTGCTTATAATTGCGTACTTTTAAAAACTGGATCTGTGAATATGGCCCTCCCTATCTTGAGTATTATTAATTATATCTCGTTTAGTTTAATTAGTTTCCAAATCCTCATATTCTTTTTTTATTGATTTTCTTTGTAAAAATAGTGGACCGGATACATAGGTCCATACGACAGCCCACTTATGTATGCAAGTCCATAAGTTGGCTCTATGGACTGGAGTACGCATGCGGACCGCTGATCCATAAGTGTGACTTAAGGCTGTTTTATGGCATCGTAAGTCACACTATTTACGAACGAGAGATGGGAGAGACAGGGGTAGTTCACTCCCCTCTCTCTTGTGGACTTAAACACCCCATGTACTTAAAACGTGCAGGGGGGGATCCTAGGATATTAGGGCAGAAAAGTTTGAATGTGTTCAATCGCTTTGAAAAAGTCCAGAGGCACTGGACGAAACGCGTAAGGGGTTTTAAAGATTGGAGACTCACTTTGTGGACCACTTTTTATAGAAATCATCAGAGACTGTTCCAAAATTATTTATTATTATTAAGGAGTTGAGTGGAGGTAACCTACACCCAGGGTTGGCCACCCGTGGGGGGACTGTTGCTGCATCCAAACCTCCTGTGCAAAAGATCTATATTGATCACAAGTATCAGCGGTACGTGCCCTAAATATAGCACCAAGGGAGACAATTTGAAGCCATAACACTGCGCACTCCTGGAAGCAGGTATTGGATCAATACACATCTCCGCAACTTGCGGGTACCGACACCGACGTGGACACCAGGAGACTGTATTGTATCGGTGGAACTTACACTCCCGCAATTCGACGCGGACACCAGGTGAACGTGAGTTATTACATCTGAAAGCAAGCAATATCCCTGGAGTAGCCCCTAACAACAGAGAGTTGTAATTCATGGGGAATCCATTACCCATATGGACACTGTATCACTGCATAGGAACATTTACCATTTCTATTGATTACTAAGGAAACCCAGCAGGGTTGTAATGAAACAAATTTGAAGTGTATATTGACAGTCTTGTGATATATAAGAATTAAGTGGTTCATATATGAGATTGAGTCTATTTTATTATTAACTAAACAGTTTTACATGTCAGCAATAAAATTTGAATGTTATTGAATATCATTTGCCAGTATCTGAATTTTCATTAACGCCACTATTATACATTTATCATAATAATCAGTACATATTTGGGTGCTAAGCGCTTAATGTTTAAAATGATAGGATTGCCTCTTTTACATGAACTCCTCATTACATCTTGGAGTGTGAATGTCTATATTAAATCCTACATTATGTCTTGGAGTGTGACTACTGGCTATCAGGGGCATCACAACTTTTTTTGGGGGGAGGGGCAAGAATTTAACCCTCCCACTGGCGCCCCATCTCATCTTTGTGCACCCCCACCTTATTGTGTAATATGTGTATTTGTATTATGTTGCACACCGCCAAAGAGGGGTGCACGCATTGTGGGCGTGGTCAAGCCATTGGGGGTGTATGGTCAACCCATCATGTCTGCAGCAAACACCCAGTACTCCAAACATGTCTCGAGCCCCCCTCCCAGTACACCCATGTGTCTACAGCCCCCCAGGATGATTCTGCATCATGTGTTACCAGCCCCCCCATTATGTGCCTCCAGCCTCCCCCCAGTATTTCCCATCATGTGCAGTATCCCCATCATGTGCTTCCAGCCCCCCAGTATGCCCATCATGCACCTACAGCTCTCCTGTATTTCCATCATGTCTCCAGAACCCCCTCCCAGTACTCCCATCATATCTACAGCCCCCCCAGCACTCCTATCACCCTGTCGGTCTTCATAACGGGGGGGATGACCGGCATGGTGCCGCATCCTCTCCTGCTTACAAAGGTCCCCGTTGCTTCCCCCTGTCACCACCGGTCCTGGGCGCCCCCTTGCTTGATA
>WWET01003408.1:4726-28990 GCA_011038615.1 Limnodynastes dumerilii
CCGATGCGTATCGGCGTTTACTTCCCCTGACACTCCCCCTGTGCGGGTTCCACGATCGGGCGTTGCCGTAGCGACGCCGGGCAACATCTGCCCGACGCATGCGCAGATCGGCTGAAAAGCCGATCTTGCGCTTACGCCCGCCATCAGCGGGCGTTGTTCTGGATCAGGCCCATTGTGTGTAGAATTTTGAGGGGAAAAAATTAATTTATTCCATTTTGTAATAAGGCTGTAACATAAAATATGGAAAAAGTGAAGTGCTGTGAATACTTTCTGGATGCACTGTAACTCAAAAATTTCATGATCTGCAAGAAATGCTATCTACCACCCAAAATGCATTCAAACACACAGAGAATTGAAAACCTTGAGCTCACTGCTCACTGTTAGCGACTCTGATGATGCTGTCACCACATTCCAAATATGGTCTTTTCTCAATCTAAATTTATTTCTGCTCTTACTGAGAAATTGGATGACATTGAAAACTGCAATAGGCAGAACAGTTTAAGACTTACTGACATTCTTGAATCAATCAAAGACAAATATTTGTTAACGCTTCTTCAGAAAGATTTGTTTGAAGCACTAGCTTTAACACCTAGCCATGCTAATGTTATAGTGGAGTGCACTCATAGATTAGAACAGGAACGCCATGGTGGAAGTGATACACCCAGAGCCATTATAGCTACATTTATCAACTTCAGCGATATGGAGGCAGTGCTACGAGAATATAGAGTGAAAAAAGCACTACAACTTATGGGAAATAATGTGCTAATTTTTTTAACACTTCAACGCTCAAACTGCCCAAAAACACAGGGAATTTACACCATTATGCAGATTTCTCTATGATCATCACATTCGTTTTGCTCTGTTATACCCTGCTAAATTGCGCATTACTAGTGAAGGCTATTTTCCCTCTTAGGTCATCCAACCTCAATTTATTTTAGTCCATTGACACACAATGGCTAGTCCATCACAGTTCAGGTTTTGGTTTACAATGTTAAGGTTTAAATATATTGTTTCTACTTCCCCTGTTTAATGCTTTTCAGACAGGTTGCTAAATGTCCTAGAGGACAATTGGAAAAATTGAGTTGTTTGGAGTTCCACAAATTATTGACTTTATGTACAGGCATACTAAAGCTTTATATCATCCAATGTTTTGGCTTAAGCAGACAGTAAAATCATGAATTCCCCAAAAAGCTTCACAATTTTTTTGTCAAGACTCCAAAACGATATCGGCACCAAACACGACACTAATTTCAGCTGCTAATCGTCATAAAATGTAAAAAAACCCCTGATTATTCATCTCCTTTTATCGTCTCCCAAAAAAATAATAATAAACTTCCTGTTGACGCTCCATCTATTGTTTCATACAGAGATAGATCACCGTACATTCAGTCATGGAATGCTCGCTCTGATTATTGTGTCATTGATACGGCAGAAGGATAGAAAAAGCAAGATTCGCCATCATCGTTGTTGGGTGAAGGTATGGCTGAAGAAGAGAGAAGCATTCTCTCATATTTCCCTTGTTCATGAATTTCAGGAGAATAATCCTGATGACTTTCAAAACTTTCTCAAGGTGTTTGTTGCGGATGAAGCCTTTAGACTGCAACCACACATTCTCCGCCCATTCTCTCAAAGATTTCTGACTCCCGAAAGGAGAATCTACCACCTATTATGTGCCAGTCTTGTTGTAGAGAATGCTTTTGGAATTATAAGTAAAAAATATCACATATTCCATACTAACATTAATCAGCAACATCAATAGCTGTGTTGGGTGGTTCTTGCCTGCTGCATAACTATTTAAGAAGGAAAAGCCCAGCGTTTAAACACCCAGGAAGAAATGGATTCTCTAGACTTTCCAGAGGAGACAGAAAGATAGACACCATTGGAGCATGGCTCTTTTTAGAAATACAAATGATCTTGCAAAAGCTTGTTATTTGTATGTAGAGTATTTCAATGGTGAAGGGCTGTAGCATGGCAAAATGATATGGTGTGGTAAAGTCCAATAAGTGCTTCATTGATATGTTTATATGTTACAATAACAGTATGTTAATAAAATTGTGTCTGTTTTCAATTTCTTTTTAATTGCATTACACTTTCAGTGGCACACTCAGGGGGGTTTCTGGTTGCCCATGTGGGGCAGACTGACAAAGGAAGATTGTAATGGCTTGTGCTGCAATAGGGATGCAGGTGGGGTATGGTGAATGGGACACAACAAATTCAGTAATGCTTATGCACTGACACAAGCTTTGGTCCATTGTGTAATATGCTCTACTAATGCTATTATATGTGTACCTTCAAAATAAAACTACAATTTTAATGTGTGAAAGAAGTCACTTCTAAAAAAAAAACACCTAAAAAATATAAAAAAAATAGAACTAGTTACAATAACCAATACAATTCCTAAGTAGAATTTTAACTATTTTCAAATAGTGCTACCACCTTTCTGTTAACAGATTCCTGCAGGCAGGTGAGCTTAACCCAATATAGCTATATTGTGAACTAAACTTCCTTTTTATTTACACTAGGTAAACAGGAAATGAGTAGTGAACACTGCACTTACTCTAAACTAGGGTGTTCTGTCTGACAGCTGGCTCCAATATTGTCCCGTGTGCACCGGGGGATTCTCTATCAGAAGTTGTTCAAGCTGCCAGCTTTGTTTCTTCTTTTTCCCTTTCCTTCAGGGACGCCGCTCGGATGAGACAGTATAAGGAGAGTTACTGGAACGGAAGTGTGAAGCGTGCCCTTGCGGACGCTAATTGTTTTTCAGGGTTTCCTTTCCTCTCCTAGGTAGTGAGCGGCGTTCACCTGGTGGTATGTATGTGCAGTGTGTGTCGCAGCACTTGATATTATCTATTGGCATGCAACTCTTCTATCTATTTTGTAAATGCAGTGTGTTGGTTATAGGACTCAATATTACCTACTATTAATTGGCATGAAATTTTTCTACCTGCAATTTCCTTGGGTATTGACCTAAGTGTTAGGAACTATTTTTAATTTTTCTGTAATTGTTTTTCTTGTGCAATATGTTCGCCCTACGAATGTATTATAGCATTTTTTTATTAAAATTTATATTTTAATAGCCTGATGTAGTGGTGTCTACTCTTATCTATATTGAGTGTGCATTCATAAGAGGCCCCATGTTTAGAGTAAGTGCAGTGTTCACTACTCATTTCCTGCTTACCTAGTGTATGTATATTGTGTGGTGTCCCGGATAGCACCTCTGTTCCTACTAAGTGGTACTAATTAAAATGGTCCGGTCCCTTTGTGTTTTCTCATTTATGTTCGGACACATAGTGTTATTTAATGTATGTTTGGAGCGCCGGACCTTTTTTGTTCCTTGTATTTACATAGTGGTCACTTTGGTCCTTGGCTGCACCCCTATATTTATATATACACTTGCACATATTTAATTTGTTGGATAGAAGCGCAGCCATTTTTCTTGCTACTGTTTAGTTTTATTTGGGAGTCTGACCACTCCCCAAACATGGCCGCTGCAGGCTATTCAAATGCAGGTAGTGTCTTAACAGAGACCTCCTGTGTACACATATAGCAAATGGATAGGGACTCACCTACAGGAGGTGCCTTGACGCTGGGCAGGTGAGATAACCCAATATAGCTATATTGTGACCTAAACCTCCTTTTTATTTATGTGCTGACACATAGTGTTATTTAATGTATGTTTGGAGCGCCGGACCTCTTTTGTTCCTTGTATTTACATAGTGGTCACTTTGGTCCTTGGCTGCACCCCTATATTTATATATGGTGCGCGGCGTGTTTTTTGTCTTATATATATATATATATATATATATATATATATATATATATACACACTCATGGTTGAAGTGCACTTGTTTAAACAAAAAACAACTACATAACATGTAAAACAAGCAAGTTTTATTGTAACATTAAGGTACAACATATTTGCATGTGTTAAGAGTCAGGTTTAGTGTGATTTTATGTTGCAGTACAATTTTATTTTTAGAATTACATTAATATGCAAGGCTAAAGGGAAAGAAAAGACCGTTATAGTGAGTGCACAGACATTCCCTAACGTTATTAACACTACATTTCGAAATATAGATAGGTAGCTACACAATAACAAAAATATAACAAAAAAAGGTAATGTTATTACACACAGGTACTAACAACAATCAGCAGATTATATAAAAGTAGCTACAATTCCTTAAAACATGAGGAGCAGTAGTTCCACATTGCCCTATAATCAGTATGACGCCATAAATGAGAAAAGGAACAATGGGGTAGATCCAGAACTACTTTTGCAATACGTTTCCTCGTGTAGTGTATTTACGCGTGCGTACCTTCTTTACACTCCCCTTGTCACACCCCTTGAATGTATGTATTTTGACCAAGATACGCCTTCCAAACCCTACCTAAACTTTTGGCAAAGTAACCGATGTGATCTGCTCGCGTACGTGTGGGCAACATGTATTTACGCAGCTAAGCATGCCCATACTGTACACTTTAAATACAAACCCCCACCTACATAACGTATTTCAGACGTATTTTGGACTCACGGAAAATTGGCACGCCCACACGTAAGTATTTACGTGACACATACGTGAATGGCCCATACGTTCACATTTACGCTATGTTACGGAGCGTATATTCTATGGTGTGCATGCGCAGTACTTACTAAAACACAAGCGTTATTCTGGATCTGGCCCAATGACTGTTATAAAACACTGCAAGAAAATTAGATTGCAATAAAGGGGATGCTGAGCATAAATATTATTACAGAATGATGCATTCAATCCAGTAGTCCAAAGTGCAAATATAATCTACTTGTCAGAAAGTCATTTGTTGATTATGGTCAGAAATCTAACCCTATTCTTAAACAAAAATAAACGTGAAAAAGAAAGATGAAAAAACCACCTCACGGTGGGACTTCACCCTTGCGGGCAGCTACCTGTCTCTGCTGACCAGATTCCAAGAGGGGTGCAATACTTGTCATAATGTCAACTGGAAAAGCAGCAGATGGCAGTGGCATCACTCATGGCATGAACGGACCGGGAACATAGCAGGACACCTCACGAACAGACCACCGACGCACGTTTCACAGATGCTTCTTCCGGGTGTAATCAGCTGGTTGTGAGGTCAGTATTTAAAGGCGCCTCCATGACGATCGTAATCATAAACACATGCGTGTCCATATCAGCTCGATAGGTAATGATACGTATGCAGGCACAAATCAAAGCCTGAAAAAGTTACAAAGACAAAAGCAAACATGAGGTATAAAATAAATGTGATCAAAGTTATGCAGAGCAGAATATATCCTGCCGTAACAACAAAACGTCCATTTCATTGTCATATTCAGAACTTCCTCCACAAAGGAAAGAATTCCTTTGTAACATAAAAAATCTAATTATTCATATGCTATTATGCCAGAGCATTTATAGTAAATAAATAACTAGGGTCAGTATAGTTTTCAATAAACAAATGGGAAGACTAGATGGGCCATGTGGCTCTTATCTGCCGTCATTTTCTATGTTTCTAACTACTGATATATATATTTCTCTTCCATCCATTGGGGGACACTGCTAACCATAGGGGTATTGTAGGTGGTCTGGGGAGTCAGGGCACTTCCAAACTTTAAAGTGTTAAACTGGCTACTCCTCCCCTACTATGCCCCTCCCCCGGGGGGAACAACCAGTTTTTTTGTAAGTGCCCAAAGGAGCAGGGCATGTGTCAGAGGGCTCTGTTCCTCTTTAATAGTTTTATTTTATTTATTTTACTTTTTTCTATTTAATTGAAGGTCTCCTGCACGAAGGAGACACTGGGAACGCTGGGACCGCATAGGGAGAGAATAGCCTATAACAGCCTTCCTTCTCTCTCTCTCTCTCTGGGGGGTGAGTAGCCTGTAAAGCCTCCCCTCACCCCCCTTCCCACCAAGAGCAGCAGCTTGTAGCGGCTGTCGGTGGCGGCGCCGGACAGCCGCCATTGCGGACCACGTGTGCAATGCAGTGAACTGCGGTCTGGTCCTCAAACTGCGCTGCCAAGAAGGTCTGTGCACAGAGTACACTTGGCAGGGGGGACAGCAGCGGCGGCCGGTTCCTAATGGAGGAGTCCAGCTCCGTTCTGCAAATGCAGCAATGAAAGGACAGTGAGGACTGCGGCAGCCATTTCTGTCACAGTGAGTATGAGGGAGGAGTTTTCCCTCGTGCAGGAAAGCTCCTCCTACGAGAGTTTGAGCGCAAATACTGTTGTGCAAGTTACCTCACACCGTCTCCTGTCTCCCCAAGTACCCTGTGTGTCAGGTTATGTGCTGACTAGAGAGGTCCCTTTTGAAAATTGTCAAGTAGTTTTCTATAAAGATTTATAGTAGCTGTATGAATAGTTAAAAAAAAAAATAAAAAAATTTTTTTTTTATTTTTTATTTAAAGAATTTAGAAATTATATAGATATATAATTTTAAGCTATTCAGGTTATTTGACAGCAGTAATGTCAGACAAGGGCTCCTCTAAGGGCAAGGGGGCGACAGCCAGAGCTGCATTATATTATGTTTGTGCCAAATGTATTGATAAATTACCTGCTGGACAGGTGAACCCGGAGGCTCTGTGTGTGAATTGTGAAACCGCGGCTAGTGACCAGGGCTCGTCCACGGCTGTACTCGCACCGGTGGCAGAACCGGCATGGCTAAGGTCTCTCACCAGCTCCATTGCCGAACTTAAATGTCTCAGCGTGTGGTAAGTGAGTGTTCTCTTACTAATGCACCACACTGTCATCCTACACAGCCGGTACCGTCCGTTAGTGGGGTGTCCCAGGCTGAGTCAGGACTGGTGCTTTCATTGGCGGAGTCGGCTCAGGGTCTAGTCAAGGCTTCCTCCTCCCTACAGCGCCTTATTAATGCCCCACATAAAAAGGCAGGCAAACGCCATGGGCAGGATTTCCAGCAGGTCATGGAGGATCTGGCGAAAATTTAGTCTGCAGAGGAGGGAGAGTTTTCTGATTCGGAAGAGGGTTCTCCCGAGTCTAGAGAACCGTCGGTGACCCAGGGGGTCCAGGATTTAGTCTTGGCCGTCCATAATACGCTAGGGTTTTCAGAACCAGAGACCACTGAGTTTTCGGGGTTTTCGCTGTTCAAGAATCAGAGAAAACAAATAATTTGTTTCCCTCCGTCACCTCAGATTATCAAGGTTATGTCGGAAGCCTGGAAAACACCAGACAAAAGGTTTTCAGTCCCTAATAGATTCAGTTCTCTCTATCCTTTGCCGACAGAGGACGCGGGAAAATGGGAGACGACTCCAGTGGTCGACCCTCCTATCGCACACCTATCTAAATCCACCGTTATCCCGGTTTAGGGGGCGGTTTCCCTTAAAGACACCACTGACAAGAAATGTGATTTCTTGTTACGTTCGGCCTATTTAGCATCAGGTGCGGTAGTTAGGCCAACAATTTCAATGGCTTGGGTGAACAAGGCCATGCAGGTGTGGTCTGAGGATTTAGCTAGGGGATTGCAGGAAGATAGGCCTAGATCGGAGCTGATTCTTCTGGCAGAACATATCAAAGAGGCATCAGAGTATGTAGGCCAGGCGTCTTTGGACGCTACCTCCATTTCCTTTAAGCTTTCCGCCCTCTTAGTAGCAGCCAGGAGAGTGTTGTGGTTATGCTCTTGGTCAGCGGATGCTGACTCAAAGCGTACTTTGGAGGCACTGCCCTTTAAGGAGGTACTCTCTTTGGTTCGCAGCTGGAGAAAATTATCCAGTCGGCTACAGGGGGCAAGAGTCCTTTTCTCCCAGTTAGTCGGACCAAACCAAAACAGTCTAGGTTTAGGTCCTTTCGGTCCTCCTTTCGACCCTTCTCAAATCCCAGAGGAAACTCTACTATAGGAGCAGCGAACGCCTCTAGAGGGGGAGCCCGGATAACTAAGGCCCCCGCTAAACGGGGAGCGGTCAAGCCAGCAGAACAAAGTTCAGCATGACGGGCATGTCAGTCAGGGGGGGAAGGTAGGAGCCTGCCTATTGAAGTTCAGCTCCCAGTGGCTAGCTCTTGCCCCCGAAGCCTGGGTGAGAGGGGTGGTTTCAAGGGGATATATAATAGACTTGAAACATTTTCCTCTACCCAGGTTCATTGCCACAGACATGCCATCTTGCAATCACAAGCGCAGGGCCCTTTTACAATCTATTCAGGTTCTGCTTCAAACAGAAGTGATTATTCCAGTTCCTCCTTTGGAGAGAGGTTTGGGTTTTTATTCAAATCTCTTTCTTGTAAAAAAAGGCGGACGGGTTTTTTCGACCTGTCTTGAACCTAAAGAGCCTAAACAAATTTATGGAGGTTCCAAGGTTCAAGATGGAATCGTTAAGATCAGTAATTGCAAGTATGGAACAAGGGGAGTTCCTGGCGTCTTTGGACATAAAGGACGCGTACTTGCATGTTCCAATTTGGCCAGGGACTGTTGCGATTTGCCATTGCGGATCGTCATCTCCAGTTCAGAGCTTTACCCTTTGGCCTAGCTACAGCTCCAAGGGTATTTACCAAGCTGATGGCAGTAATGGCGGGCTGTTTGCGCACCCAGGGATTGACCATCATTCCGTATCTGGACGACCTTCTATTAAAAGCTCCCTCTGCTCCTATTCTAACCAATCACATTCAGATAGCCATGAGGTTCTTGGAAGCTCATGGATGGATCATCAATATCCAGAAATCATCTCTGGTCCCGGAGCAAAGAATGGGCCTCATATTCGACACCAGGACCAACGTGTTTTCCTACCAGAAGAAAAAAAATTAAGAAAATACAGGATATTGCTCTTGGAAGGCATGAGACTTCTAGGAACGATGGTATCTGTCTTCGAAGCAGTTCCCTTTGCCCAGTTCCGTTCAAGGACTTTCCAATGGGAGCTCCTCCGGAAATGGTCCAGATCTTACCTCCATTTAGACAAACAAGTGATCAAATTGTCGGAGGAGGTGCGCCGATCTCTGGGATGGTGGTTAGTCATCTCTCCGGGGGCCGTGCCTTGCAAGCATGGGAGTGGACCCTCATTACCACGGACGCCAGTCTGTTGGGGTGGGGGGCTGTGATAGGACGTTGCAGGTTCCAGGGCCTTTGGCTCTCTCACGAATCCCGGCTACCAATAAATGTCTTGGAACTTCGGGCGGTTCACAGTGTTCTTCTACAGTCAGGAAATCTGCTGTACGGTCAACCCTTAAAGATTCAGTCCGACAACGTGACAACGGTAGCTTATATCAACCATCAGGGAGGAACTCACAGCGCAAGGGCTATGAGGGAGATGACTCGGATCATGCGGTGGGCAGAACGCCACGTGCCAGTGATTTCAGCAGTCTTCATCCCAGGGGTGGAAAATTGGGAGGCCAACTATCTCAGTCGGCACAGGTTTCGGGCAGGAGAGTGGGCTCTGCACAAAGAGGTGTTCAACCTCCTAGTACAATGCTGGGGCCGCCCAGAGATAGATCTCATGGTCTCTCACAGGAACTTCAAGGTTCCTCTGTTCTGCGCGAAGACAAGAGATCCGATGGCAGGATTTGCAGACGCAATGACCTTTCAGTGGCGATTTCATCTAGTGTATCTGTTCCCCCCTCTGCCCATGATCGCCAGAGTTCTGAAGAAGTTAAAGAGGGAGAAAGTAGCCGCCATTTTCTTGGGTCCGGACTGGCCTCGCCGGACTTGGTACTCAGACATCCTCATGATGACCGCAGCGCCACCCTTCCGGTTACCCCTACGGTCAGACCTTCTCTCTCAAGGACCAATACATTACCAAGGTTTAAGTCAGCTGGCTTTGACGGCGTGGCTGCTGAGACCCTGATCCTTAAAGCTAGGGGTTTTTCGGCAACTGTGATAAGCACCATGATAAGGGCGAGAAAAACTTTGTCATCTAGAATCTACTATAGAGTGTGGAGGGCATATATTCAGTGGTGTGAATCCCAGAATTTACACACATCTCGTTTTAATGTGGCCAGCTTATTAGCTTTACTTCAAGCGGGACTGGATAAAGGTCTCCGCTTGGCATCGTTAAAAATGCAGCTCTGTCAATTTTCTTTCAGAAAAAGCTGGCAGAGTTACGAGATGTTCAGATGTTTATGCAGGGAGTCCTGCATGTTCAGCCTCCCTTTATTCATCCAATTGAGCCCTGGGACCTCAATTTAGTGTTGAGGGCTCTTAGCAGGAAACCTTTTGAACCCTTGGAATCCATAGATTTGAGATACCTGACATGAAAGACTGTGTTCTTGTTGGCCATTTCCTCCGCTAGACGGGTGTCAGAAATAGGGGCTATGTGTTGTAATCCCCCCCTTTTAATTTTTCACTCTGACAGAGCGGTCCTTCAGACTAAGCCTTCATTTACGCCTAAGGTAGTATCTCGCTTCCATATAAACCAAGAAATAGTGGTTCCAGCATTCTCTCCGCAGTCGGGAGCTTCGGATTCGTCCTTGCATCTCCTAGATGTAGTTCGGGCGTTAAGATGTTATGTGGACCGTACCGGCTTGGTGAGGAAGACAGCAGACCTATTTGTGTTATATGAAGCCAACAAACCGGCCGGCGTCTAAAGCATCGCTGGCTCGATGGATTACATGAACTATCAGACAGGCTTATGTACTGGCAAAGAGAACTATTCCGGCTGGACTGACAGCTCATTCCACCAGGGCGGTGGGAGCTTCGTGGCAGCACGTCACGGCGCTTCAGTTGAACAGTTGTGCAGAGCCGCGATGTGGTCATCTGTCCATACCTTCTCCAAATTCTATAAATTGCAGGGTTTCGCATCTCAAGACCCCAGTTTTGGACGCAGAGTTTTGCGAATGGCTGTTTCAGAGCATTCCCTCCCTTAGGAGTGGCTTTGGTATGTCCCCTATGGTTAGCAGTATCCCCCAATTGATGGAAGAGAAAATAGGATTTTTGTTTACTCACCGTAAAATCCATTTCTCTGAGTCCATTGGGTGACACTGCGTTCCCTCCCTTGCTCTGATGTATATAGTTTAGATGGTGTAAAGTTTATCATTATGCCCGCTCTTTGGGCTAACTTTGCAATCAACTTGTTGTTCCCCCCTGGGGGAGGGGCATAGTGGGGGAGGAGTAGCCACCTACAATACCCCTATGGTTACCAGTGTCCCCCAATGGACTCAGAGAAATGGATTTTACGGTGAGTAAACAAAAATCCTATTTTTCAGCTAGCTGATTTAAGGAGATAAATATCACTGGAATTTATGCATCAGATATGTCCAGTATGTGAAAGGATAAAAATAAATAGATTACATAAAAAAAATTACAAGCAGATATTATATTGTGTATTGATGACTTACTCCAGCAAGAAATTGTTACGACATCTAGGCAAATCACCCATTAATTTGGTACAATAAATAAACACTGCTGGTACTGTATCATATACACCCATAGAATTAGAAAATAAATATACAATGCTCCATATCACTTTTCACAATACTGGGGCAAGATCCACTGTAGAGTAGACTCATATAAATCATTACAAGTATGGCCCAAATTCATTCTTTTCATTTAGACCGTATGGTACTACAGAGTTCATCAAATATATAAGTTTTGTTTCTTTTTGCTGCAAAATCACCTCCACGAATATCTGGAGATACCTTCAACATACCAAAGGCCTTGAAAGTGTCTAAGCGATTTTATTTTTAGTTGGTCCTTTCTAGCATTCAGTATATTACGAGAATGCTCGTAAATTCGTATTCGTAGCATTCTTTTCGTCATGCCTATATAGGTCTTATTACAAGTGCATGAAATGCAATAGATGACACCGCAAGATGAGCAATTTATGAACTCATTGATCTCATGATAATGATTGAATCTGTCTACAAAGCTTTTTGTGGTTCGCATATACTTACATTGTGAACAATGGGCGCATGGAAAAAATCCCTTGGTAAATGGTGGTTTAAGAATGTTAGTTTTGAAATGACAACGTACCAAATATTGCTATACATTTTTGGCACGTCTCCAAGTCATGTCTATAGTAGATACAAGACATTTGGAGATGTCATTGTCAGTACGGAGGACATTAATATATCTATCCAAGATCTTTTGTATACTCCGCCATTGTTTACAGTATGTGGTTATAAACCTGATTTTATCAGGACTATCCCAATCACGTTTGGAATGTATGAGGGAGTGACGATCATAGGAGAGAGCAAGACATTTATTCTTTTTAAGTAATCTTCTGGTATATCCCCTACGTATTAATCTATCAGATAATTCGTCAGCTCTCACTACAAAGTCTGCATCCGTGGAGCAGTTCCTACCCAGCCTCATAAATTCACCTTTAGGTATATTGGGCCTGATCCAGACCTAGTTAAGTGCTTGAACTTAGTTACACCTGGGCTAAACCATGTTGATTTCAGAGGGGGGTCAAGCTAATTGTATTCTTTGCATGCAGGGATATATCTTTGAATTGCTTACTGCACACAGATACTGACCAGCTTTACTATTACACTGTTATTTAGACTTGGGATAGGAAACATCACCTCTCAACTCTAATACTGTTTACAACAGATGAAATATGACTCCCCTGCAATCAACATTGTTTAGCCAAGGAGTAACTAAGTTCATGCACTTAACTAGATCTGGATCCAGCCCATTGTTCTTAATAGATGGTAAGTGGGCACTTGAATAATGGAGGGTGGAGACTCTCAAGAGTCCCTGTCTCAGATACTTTCAAAGTCAGGTCCAGAAAGCTGACATTAGTTTGACTGTAATTATACGTCAGCCTGATATTGAGAAAGTTGTTATTCAACAAGATAAAGAACTCTTTGAGGGACTGCTCATCACCCTCCCATATGATCAGCATGTCGTCGATGTACCTCAGCCAAAGACAAACGTGTGTTTTATATTCCTGTAAATCAAAAACAAAGTGTTCCTCCCACCACCCTAAAAATAAATGTGCAAATGTCGGTGCACAAGAAGCACCCACAGCAGTGCCCTGCTGTTGAACATAAAAAGTCCCATTGAACAGAAAATAATTGTGAGTAAGTACATAATGCAGTAAGTCCAACAGAAATTCATGGAACTCTGTCAAACCTTCCTTTTCCAGGAATGATCTGACAGCTTGCAGGCCAAGTTCATGACGGATGGACGTGTACAGTGACTCGACGTCACAACAAACCAACCACATATTGTCAGAAATACATATGTTTTCAATCTTTGTAAGCACATCCAAAGTGTCACGGACATATGAGGGCAAAGAAAATACTAAGTTCCGTAAATGAGAATTCAGAAAACGACTGGCTTTTTCAGTCAGACATAAATTCCCTGATACAATAGGACGACCGGGGAGGACCTTCGTCAAAAAGTATAAAATTGCAATTCTAGGGTTCTCTACCCACAAATACTTCAAATCTATGTTAGAAAGAACACCTTTTTGATGATGCTGCTGAATCAGGTTCTGGTAAGAAATCCAAAAAATATTAGTTGGATTAAGTATAACTGGCTTGTAACAGTAGATATCAGAAGGCTGCCTTTTCGCTTCGGCTAGATACATATCTACCCCCCAGATAACGATGTTTCCACCCTTGTCTGAGGGTTTGATAACTGCATTCCACTTCTGCATATCCAATAGAGCAGCTCGCTCCTGACTGGAGAAATTTGTTGCTGTGGGAGCAGAGCACAAGTATTGTATAATTGATCAAGATTATGAGTAACCAGTTCATGAAATATTTTTACCTGGGGGCAGATCGCGGAGTCAGGACAGAAAGTAGACTTAGGTTTCAAAATTGGAGGTTTATCAAGAGGTCTGTTCTCCTCTTGTAATGAGTAGAGACATTCTAGGGCCATCAATTCATCCTCGGTGGGGAATAATTCCCTCTCCTCACTAGTTAAGATGTCACCTACACCTACTTTTTGAGCAACACCTTCCGCATAAATAAATTTAGATCTACTTCCAATTGGAAACGATCCACATTACAACCTGTGGAGAAGCTCAAGCCTTTATTTAAAACAGATACATGATCCTCACTGAGTATATAGTTAATGATTATAAAATTATCAGTTATGCTATCTTCTATGTCTTTTTCTGTCTCAAATTCCTCTCTCCTCCATTCCCTCTTCCGCGCCCCTGTTGGTTGTTTTTCTTCTTGTTTTTCCTCCCTCCTCTCCTTGTAGCTTTCCAGGATCATCTGATCCCATACCTCTGCCTAAAAAATTATTATTGTTGTAATTATCTCTTTCACTTCAATAATTATCGGAGGATTCGCACTCCGAAGCTAAGTGATTGTAATTGGACATTTTATGCCACCTTCTGAATTTAACACTGCGCCAGTCAAAAACACTGTTGCTATCAAAGTCATTTTTGTCCCTTGTAAATTTCCCTTTTTTCTTTGCCTTAATACATTTTAACATTTTTTAATGCTTGTTTTGTATTCATCAAACTGTTCAATACATTTTTCATCCGAACTGAAAGGTTCCAATTTATCGCTAATTACACCCATATCTTTCTGTATATTATCTAACTCAGTTTTGTCATGTTCTACCAAGACCTTTAACAGATCTACAGGGCATCTCAATAACGCAGCTTCCCACTGTTTTGATAAATCCTCATTAGCTAAATCAAAGGAGGGAAACAATTTTGGCCTCAGTCCTCTAGGCGTTATGCCATTAGAAAAGTAGTTTTTAGACATCATCAGGTTCAGATAACATTTAGTCTCTTTCATCATTAAATTCTTCAATTGAAACAAATCATCATGCCAGTCAGATCCACCAGCACCAGTTGAATGCTCAAACAAAACACCAGCCTCCTCCTGCATATGTGACTGATGAGCCCGGAGCTCGCTCGCTCAAAGCTATTATACTGACATTAGTACAACAATAGAACTGCATCTTACATATACTACTCACAATAATATACAAATATCAGTTATATCAATTGTAAAATATCAAAGTCAAACTACAATTTTGCAAAACACAACACTACTAGTACTACTAGTAACCGTCAAATAATCTTCTGTTCAATAGCAAGACATCTTTTAAACTAAAACCATTCGAAACTAAGCTCTCAAATATGTTTCACAAAACAAATACCAGTTTCTGACCCTTTAAGGATTATAGGACTGTTGGAAATGGGAAAGAGTGAGTTGCTACTTACAGAAATATTTTTTAGGCTATTCCAACAGAATGTCACAAGAAGCACGCAAGGTTATGTTTTAGAGAGAACAAGGGTAGAGACTAAAGATTCCAAATGATACATATACGTTAGACAGATACTGGAGAAACAAATACTGAAATATATCAATTTAAATTAGAGTTCTATCAAAACTCCATAGAGACAAAGTTCAATTAAAAGCCCACAATGACAGACATATGATATCATGTTACATACATATGAACATCAAGTTGATACATGGTTAATAGACCATGAATAGTAGTCAATATACCTTGATTTTTAGGTTTGTAACATGGTCAGATTTCTGTCATCTCGATTGTCATTGTGTGATACTGTGTAAATGTATTTTACCTTTACGGGACAAGACACTCATTAAAAGTATAGTCTGTTCTCAGATTAACTAGTGTTTACAGTCATGCTGAAAACTGAAATATTATTTCTGCCCTTGTTCTGTGCAAACTAAAGCCTTGTGTGTTTTTGTAAAGACCTATTGCCACCACCTAAAAAAATCATTCTTACCATTTATAAAAAAAAACAAAACAATTATTTTCCGTTCCACACAATTAAAACACTAAATGAATTAGCAAGCAAAACCTAGTAAAACATTTGGCATTATCACCTAGGTCAGTGGTTTACAAATGGAATTCTACAAGACACTTAACAGTATACAATTTCCAAGTTTACACAGATTCATAAGATAATTAACATTACATATGGATCATTTAGATTGTGTTAGCCACCAGCACTCAAATAAGCACCCAAAAATATGCAGTTGGATGGGAATTTGAACATGAGCAAAACTATGCTAAATTGTATGGAGAGACAAATATAAAGTAAAAACAGTCATAGAGTTGTGAAATGGAGTCTCCTAGATCAATTGTAGATTACAGTTTCATATTAAAGCCATTCCCCATTTCTGTGATATCATATCACAACTCTACAACCAGTGGGAGTCCCCGCACCGATGGCCGTCATTTAGGACTAGAGACAGCAGAAAGTTCCTTTTCAACTTTCTTCAACTTTTTCTTCGAATGGCAGCCATTTTAGATTTTTTTTTTTATGAATGCCAATCGGCATACTCATTCATTTTTGGAAGTGCCACCACCAGACTTTTAGGCTAAGGGGGAGGCTTAGGGTTAGGCTGTGGGGAAGGGATGGTTAGGGAGAGGGTTGGGGTTAGAATCCTTACTTACCTTTCGGAGCACTGTGTTCAGTGCTCCAGAGATCAATTGCTATGGCCCTGTCGAAATAGGGTAGTTGGACGAGAACCCACACAGAGTTTACCTTTGTTTCTCACCTACAGTTCAACATTATTTTGTTGATGTGTAAATTCCCACCCGTATTGCTCTCCTTGGGCTGGATCCAGACCTAGTTAAGTGCTTGAACTTAGTTACTCCTGGGCTAAACCATGTTGTTTTCAGGGGGAAATCAATTAATTGTATTCTTTGCATTCAGGGATATATCCTTGAATTGCTTACTGCACACAGATACTGACCAGCTTTACTATCACACTGTTATTTAAACTTGGGATAGGAAACATCACCTCTCAACTCTTAAACTGTTTCCAAAAGATGAAATATGACTCCCCTGCAATCAGAATGGTTTAACCCAGGAGTAACTAAGTTCAAGCACTTAACTAGGTCTGGATCCAGCCCCTTGTCACATTCAGGATCAGTAGCCGAATCTGAAAGACATGACAAAGTGAATTCAGTATAACAGACAGAATGTGGCTGTGTTTCTTTTCAGTATTTTTATATATGATAAATGATCTATGTGGAACTGAAAATAGTGTATTTCAAGATACTGCCATCAAATGTTTTGGTATTTAAGGTCATTTACAGGTGGTAAGTGTTGTGGCTTTCCATTTACACATAAAAAAAAAAAATACACAATAGTGTACATGAGATTTATCATTTTAGTTTAAAGAGTATTTTGTTTTGACAGCATGAATAAGCAAAGTATTGCTTAGCAAGTAATCATAAAAATCAAAACATTTAATTAAAAAGTTAAATTTAAATTGAATTTCTGCGTTTACAACAACCACATCTAACCTAAAACGATTATCTGTCCAAATATTACCCATTACAGAAAAAACTCTCACTGTAGGCATTACTTACAAAGATAGGGCTGGATCTTAAGTAAGTGCTTGAACTTAGTTACTCCTGGGCTATACCATGTTGATTGCAGGGGGAGTCAAGTTAATTTTATTCTTTGCATGCAGGGATATATCTTCGAATTGCTTACTGCACACAGATACTGACCAGCTTTACTATTACACTGTTATTTAGACTTGGGCTAGGAAGCATCACCTCTCAACTCTAATACTGTTTGTAACAGATGAAATATGACTCCCCTGTAATCAACATGGTTTAGCCCAGGAGTAACTAAGTTCAAGCACTTAATTCAGTCTGGATCCAGCCCATAGATAGTACATATTGAACAAGTTTATACATATTTAGCAAATAATCCACTTAGCATTTGGAAAATACATAGTTCCATTTACCTTCACATTCTTTATCTTAACACTGAGAAATAACTTCTGGTCATTTTCAAACTCAGGCCACCTCATCTGTGTTTTAATATTGAAAACTTTCAGAGCATGAAATGGGTTCTTATAACTGAAATCAAACCACTCTTGCAAATATTCAACAGCTCAATAATAAAAATCCTTTAACTTACTTTTAAGCTGTTGTTTACTGTATGGTGTCTGAGACATAGATGACCCTTAAAAAAATAAAACATAATCAAATCTATGGTTTAATTCATGCAACAAACTTTCTACAATTTCAAAGATCTGGGGAGAGGAGCTCTGGCTTTTCTCCAAATACAAAATTCTATTAAGTTTCCTCAAAGTTTAGCATATCAGATTCCAGATCTTCAGATAAACTTTATACAAATTTCCAAATTGATCACACTCATTTTCGCCAAGACTCAAAAAATAGGACCATATGTCTGGCCATTTCTCCACAAAATGAGTCACTGCAGGAAAAAGACAGCCATTGGGTTGGAACATGGCGCAAGATATTTTGCCACTCTAACAAATTCATGGAACTCCTTTAGAATGGCAACATTTTTGCAGAAATAGAAATCTCATTAATTTCTTTTAATGACAAACACCTCCACATCCATTTCACCAAGTACTTTTGCAGCATGTTTTGCAGTATTATGAATAATATGGCAGTCACAACTAGCTGGTATTAAATTTGGATTGCTCTTTTTAAGTTTTGGAAAACAGATATAAACAATTCTATTTCTCAAGCTCAATTTATTTTTTAGAATGACTCCAATATGCTCAGCAATTGCATCAGATGTTTCATTACTATCTTCATAAAAGTGTAGGACTTTGGACTTCCGGTGGGCGGTGCACCCAGGTGGCCGTATTTTACTTCGGCTCCTCGCGTCCAGTGCTAAATTTGATATAATTCACCCCATAAACAGCTTATTTGGCCCCACTTCGGGTAGTAGAAGCAATTAGTAGTGGAGCTGAACTTTATTTTATAAAACGCACGTGGGTGCGAAGAGCCAGACATATCCCCGGAGTCTACCTCAGTGACCGGAGGCCTGTTGAGGGGAAACTCCATTGTGGTCCTAAGTGTCTTACAGAGGATTCGGAGAGGCCCGGAGAAACAGTGTAAGAGGTGAAGCAGTGAACAGACGACAGGGAGCTGGTAGAACCTCTCGGCGACAGTGAGACTGGTCTACGGAGAGCTGGCTAGTACCTTACCTGACTCCTGTGGCGGCGGTGGCGGAGACGTGGGAAGCGGGAGCAGCGGTGTCAACGGAGTGGCGACCGGTGATCGAGAGAGGCTTTGAACCACGCTCATCCCTTGGAGGAAGAGAGAGGACGTACAGGGAACTGGGATGTCAAGTCTCTGTATCCTTGGTGGTGTTGGTGGCACTGTCGGCGTTGTGGAGAGTGCGGGGAGCGGTGGACCAGTGACGGGGTGGCTGGTGCTCATGGAGCCGGGATCGCGGTGTCTGAGAGGACCCCTGAGTGAGACCAACATAGTCGCGATATTGTTACCCTTGTTGAAGCTGCTGATTAATCTGGGTGACACTTGTTTGCTGGCAGCTAGAGAGGTAGAATAGGCGGTGAGAGAGAAAAAGGGCGCGGACGCGATTTTAGAGTTTAGAGTTGCCTTTAATTCTACTTGAATTAAAGCCACCGAAGCTGCAAACGGAGTATTGGTTATCCTACTAGTTATATTGCACCTGTATGGGACTACATACAATACTACTCATTCTTACTGTGGTTACTGCCATTAACACAGCTGAACTGCATTTCCCGCCAGGAACCTGCCGGTCGGCCATTTTCCATGGATGCCTTCTTATCCTTATACTGGGCAATAACTTTGGTTACCTAAATTGATAGTGACAGCTACTGTTTTCGTTACTCCAACCTCTAAATACTGACCTGAAATATAGCCTCCATGTGACCTATTATAGGTCTAGAAAGGAGACCTTCATTACAGTGGGGTTGCTACACTTGGAAGGCATTCAGAGGATACTTCTCAATTACCACTGGATTTTGAGATACACTGCGATTTCTGTATATTGTAGAAGGGCGTCTCCTTGTGACATGGTGGTCTAGATAGGAGCTCCTAATAATACTGTGTTTGATATACATAACCGATCCGAGAGAACACTCCTTAACTATTCTACCTGATTTAAAAGCAAAACCATAACACTTCTGCATCACTTAATTGACTGTGGATTGAACAGCTTTTGTGAGGTCCAGGTCTCCTGGTGACTATCTAGTCTGGACAAGAGATTCTATGCTATAGCGATTACATCATCTGCAAGGCAAGCAAGAACAGTGTTCTATTCTTGCAGAACTTAGGCCTGGCAGGGAGGCCCGACCCACGTTTGTGACTGTCATTTCAGAGTGCATATTTCACGTTTTGCTAAAGTGTAAAAAGGTCAAATATTAATCCTTATCTTTTATTTCTATAAGCATATTTGGATTGTTTCTCTATCCTGTTATATGTAGTTTGTGTCTGGTAGACAGCATCCTGGGAGAAAACAGGAATATTCACGAATAATATTTTCTGCTGTTACTTTAAGAGTGGTTGGGGGCTTTGCTGGGTGGTTTTACTCCCTTGCCGGACCCATAGGGCTCAAGAGGGCTTGTCTCACAGTTTTAGCCTTCTAATATGTCACACTCTATCCCTTCACACTCATCCCCTTGCCCTGCTGTACAGTTATTTTTCTCTATACCCTGTTCTTGATAATTGATCTCATTCAATTGTGGTTTAGAGCAGAGTAAGACATGGTTTAGAAATACCTTGGGCAAGGTATGAAGACCATTCTATAGTGTTTAAGTGCGTGGTGATCATAGGTCCTCTGTATTATTGGTTACAGCTACTTTATCCTAAGAGGGTCATACTGTGGGGGTCGTGCCATTGGGCATGGATAGATTCCTAGATAAACCTAATTCATCAAGATCTTCCACACCTGTTAAAATGGGTAGACATAGAGCAGCCTCTGCAAACTCTGGATCGCCATCGCCTCCTTCTCCAGTGTCACGAACTGCGAGGAATGTTGGGACCTGCCCCGGGTGTTCAGGGAAGCAACAGATGAGCAGGAGTGAAGTGAATAAATTATTGACTTTAATAGGACTGGTTGCACAAAACAGGAACAAGGAAAAAACAATGAACAGTCTTTGGATTAAAGGAGGCAGAGGGACCAAGGGGAATGGATGAGTAATAAGAGTCCGTAAGCAGGGGTTCTGGATGTTGTAGTGGAATCCGGGTTAGTACCAGTGTAGGGCTGACGGTGGAATAAAAGGTAGTGTATCCAGGTGGATGGTGCAGGAGAGCCGGAGTCAGCAGGGGAAGATCAGCGGGGACCGGAGTAGCAGAACTGGTGACAGCAGGGATGAGCCAACTGGATCGCAGGACTGGAACTCAAGAGTAGGCCGTAGGACTGGACCTCAGGACGGAACCTCAGGACTGGACCTTAGGATGGGAGCGCTGAACTGAACTGCTGAACTGGACCACAGGCAGGACTGGATCAGGACTCCAGCAAGGCAGGGCTGGATCAGGTCTCCGGCAGGGCAAGGCAAGACTGGAGTACTGGGTTGCACTTGATTGGTGTGCTGGGGGTACGCCACAAGGCTACTGGACCTGACCACGGCAGGACGAGGACGGCAGGTTGTACCTGGAAAGTAGACTGGAACTGGAACTGGACCGGGATAGCTGGTTTAGGATCCACAGCAAAGGCACTGGACCGGAGTCAGCAAGGCACTGGACCAGAGTCAGCAAGGCACTGGACCGGGATAGCTGGTTTAGGATCCACAGCAAAGGCACTGGACTGGAGTCAGCAAGGCACTGGACCGGGATAGCTGGTTTAGGATCCACAGCAAAGGCACTGGACCGGAGTCAGCAAGGCACTGGACCAGAGTCAGCAAGGCACTGGACCGGGATAGCTGGTTTAGGATCCACAGCAAAGGCACTGGACCGGAGTCAGCAAGGCACTGGACCAGAGTCAGCAAGGCACTGGACCGGGATAGCTGGTTTAGGATCCACAGCAAAGGCACTGGACCGGAGTCAGCAAGGCACTGGACCAGAGTCAGCAAGGCACTGGACCGGGATAGCTGGTTTAGGATCCACAGCAAAGGCACTGGACCGGAGTCAGCAAGGCACTGGACCAGAGTCAGCAAGGCACTGGACCGGGATAGCTGGTTTAGGATCCACAGCAAAGGCACTGGACCGGAGTCAGCAAGGCACTGGACCAGAGTCAGCAAGGCACTGGACCGGGATAGCTGGTTTAGGATCCACAGCAAAGGCACTGGACTGGAGTCAGCAAGGCACTGGACCGGAGTCAGCAAGGCACAGGACTGGAGTCTGTCTGCAAGGCACTGGACTGGAGTCTGCCTGCAAGGCACAGGACTGGAGTCTGCCTGCAAGGCACAGGACTGGAGTCTGCAAGGCACAGGACTGGAGTCTGCAAGGCACTGGACTGGAGTCTGCAAGGCACTGGACTGGAGTCTGCAAGGCACTGGACTGGAGTCTGCAAGGCACTGGACTGGATCAGGCAAGGCACTGGACTGGAGTCTGCAAGGCACAGGACTGGAGTCTGCAAGGCACAGGACTGGAGTCTGCAAGGCACAGGACTGGAGTCTGCAAGGCACAGGACTGGAGTCTGCAAGGCACAGGACTGGAGTCTGCAAGGCACAGGACTGGAGTCTGCAAGGCACAAAGGGTAGGGGGCTGGGGGAGAGGTACCAATATGAGATAAATATTCTTGTTGGGAAGAGAAATACACCAAAGATGGTTCCCAAGTTCGCTAGTCAAAGCACAGGCAAGACCCTGGGCTTGCTAGGTGCTCAGTGGGGCCGGTCCCCTACAATGTTAAGGTAATCGGGAGTATATCTAAACTCCAGCCACTGGTACCATATTGCCGTGTAATTAGTAAAAGATTCAGGCGTGGTAATCAATAGAACCTCCATAGACTCATACCAGTCAATTCTGGTGAACCATTCCTTCATGCTCGGTGGGGAGGGGGATCTCCATCGCACAGGGATGACGGCTCTGGCCGCATTAGCCAGGTGGCGCAAGAGGGAATGCTTATAGGACTTTGTGGAGGCTTTAGAGAAAGACAGTAGCCAGAATGCCGGGCCCTCTGGGATATCATCCTTAGTTATTTTAATGGTGGTCTCCCTTACAGAATGCCAGAACCTTGCAATGACAGGACACTCCCACCAAATATGCATAAAAGAACCAAGCTCGCCTTGGCATCTCCAACATTGTGGAGGGTAGGACGGGAGCATCCGATGAATCACAGAGGGCACTCTGTACCACCTGGTTAGCACCTTATACTGCGTCTCCATCACCTGGGTAGAAATGGAACTGGAGCGTACAAAAGAGAAAACTCTCGTCCAGTCTTCCTCCTCCAGGGGGACTGGAAGTTCCCTGTTCCAGGCCTCCGTGTACTGCGGTAGGCCAGTGAATAGACTACCCAAAATAATTTTAGAAATAATTGAAATAAGGTGGCGGGCCACCGTGTTAGCTAGACATAGGTCCTCGAAAGGTCGAGGTTTGCGTCTTGTATCAATTACCAATTTTGTTTGGGATAGGAAGCTATGGATGCTAAGGTACAGCCAAAAGTCCCCCTGAAGAAAAGAAAGCTTCTGCTGCGCCTCCTGGAAGGACAGGAGACCGCCCCCCTGCACCAGCCGACCTACCCTCCCACAGTCCAGTTGGTTTAGTCTTGAAATGTTGGTCTGGTCCAGTCCTGGAGGGAATTCAGTGTTGTGGATCAATGGAGTAAGTGGGGAGTACCTGGACGATAAGCCCAACTTACTGCGTAAATATCTCCAACACTTTAATGTAGGTCCAATTGTCGGGTGAGTCGTGTCAGGGAGTGTCGCCAGCCAGGGGAGAGTTCTGAGGGGGGTCGGGGAAAAGCTATTCTCGAGTATTACCCACTGTTTGGATACCCCCGACCTAGTCCACTCCACTAATCGTGTAAGCATTACTGACCAGTGATATCCCTGGAAATGGGGGAGTTGGAGTCCCCGGCTTTCTCTTGGTCGAAACAAGATGTCATGTTTAAAACGGGGGCGCCTACCTTGCCAAACAAAATCCCGAAATGAACGTTGAAGACGAGTAAAAAGAGGTGCGGTATAGCAATTGGGAGGGCTTGGAAGAGGAACAATACTTTGGGGAGAACGACCATCTTTACAATGCTCACTCTCCTCATCCACGAGAAATTTTTAGGGGACCAGTCCATGAGTTCTCGTGAAATTTTCGACAACATGGTGTTATGATTTACCTGCGGCAAGGTACAGATTGCAGGTAAGATATGGATGTCACGGTCTGCGGCTGCAAGCGCCGCACTTACCATGTCAGATGTCTCTGGCAGCAGTCTTCTCCATGCGGTGCTGCAGTTTTGCATTTCAGAGCCTGTCACTGTGCAGAGACAGTCTCCTATACTTACCTTGTCACAGGCCATCTAGTAGCAGCTTCCTCACTCTGCAGCCCTCCAGAAGTTCCTGTGTAAATCTCCATTACCACATGTGTGTTTGTGTCTGGGATTAGGCATTTGCATCATTGCCTCTCTGGTGCATGGGCGTCGCCATCTTGCCTGCTGTCAGGTGATTCCCAGTAACCTCTCAGATGCTTCACCAAACACACATGATTCCCCCAGCCAATCTGTGCACTGGGCGGGCTATTTAAAC
>WWET01003408.1:37020-47794 GCA_011038615.1 Limnodynastes dumerilii
TGATTAAGCAGGTTTCCTAGCAGGGAGAGATGCTGCAGGGGAAATCAGGACTGGAGTACCCAGCAAAATAACAGAGGCATGATTACACGCTGCTGCCATATGCAGCGTGTAACACATGGGAGTGAAATTGGCCGAATATAGGTTTGAAATATTCGCCGTAAGATTAACTCCAAGGTATTTCATCTGGTCGGGATGCCATCTAAATGGAAAGGCCGTCTTGAGGCCTATTTGTGAGATCTGTGGGATATTGAGACCTAGCGCGACCGACTTGTCCCAGTTTATCTTGAAATTAGATATACTACCAAAGTGCTGAAGTTCAGCCATTAGGGTCGGAAGGGATGTCACGGGGAGGTGGTGGTAATCAGGAGATCGTCCGCGAAGAGGGCCAGTTTGTATTCAGTACCCCCCACAATCACACCCCTGAGGTCAGGTTGGGCGCGAAGGGCGCACGCCAGAGCCTCCATACAAATAACAAACAAAAGGGGCGAGAGTGGGCAGCCCTGGCGCGTACCGATTAAGAATGAGGGAGATAACCCTCCATTTATCCTAATCCTCCCTGAGGGGGAGTGGTAGAGGGCCGCTATTTTACTCATACACACCGGACCCAGTCCCATATGCTCCAGCACCCCCATCATAAAGGTCCAATCAATCCGGTCAAAAGCTTTCTCGGCATCCGTGGAAAGCAAAAGGGATTGTATTTTGTTACTTGAGATATGGTGTATGAGGTTGACAATTTTGGTTGTGTTGTCCCGTGCTTCCCTGCCCGGGACAAATCCTACCTGGTCATCATGAATGACCGTGGGCAGTAAGAAATTTCTAATATATTAATGCCTCTTATTGATAAGCGATTCGAGGACTTGCAAACTAGATTGGATACGACTTTAGCCAAAATAGATTCTAACACAGCTAGGGTTACTGAAGTGGAGCAAATAACTAGCGATGTGGAAGATCTAGTTAATACTGTACAACAGCAAATTGATGCTCAAAAAGACACAATTCAGAACTTTTCGGACAAGTTGGAGGACCTGGAGAACAGGAATCGCCGTAATAATTTGCGGTTTATCGGCATTCCGGAGTCTATTAAGGGGCAGCAATTGATGGTTCCGGAGACGGTTAAGGGGCTGCAATTATTGGAATTTATTACGGTATTGATACCCCAACAATTAAATGATCCTGGTATAGTGGGAACGCCACAAATAGAAATAATACACCGTATAGGCCCTGACAGAGGGGGAAATGTTAATAGACCTAGACCTGTAATTGCGAGATTCTTGGATTACAGAACAAAAGAATCTTTCTTACAAGCGTACCGCAAAGTAAGAACGCTGGAGGTGAGTGGCCTGAGAGTCCTGATATTTCAGGATTTCTCGGCATCAGTCTCTAATAAGCGACGAGAATTCACTGAGGTATGCAAATTCCTAATAGACTCAAATAAAAGGTTTGCTTTAATGTATCCTGCCCGTCTCAGAGTCTCTGAGGGAGATGAGACACTTTTTTAACGGACCCTCAGAAGGCTAAGGACCATTTTTTGCGTCATCACGAGGCTCCAAATAATGCTGACTATGGGCCTTATTCACTAAGGACGATATTTTAGTGACAAATCGCATTGCGGGGCATCGCTGTGATGCCCCGCGATGCGATTTGTCAAAAAAAAATAAAATTGCGTCAATATCGCTGTGATATTGCCGCAAATTTTTTTTTTTGTCCAAATTCACTAAGGCGCGATATTGATGCGATTTTTTCAAACACAGACGATGTGTTTTGATTTGTATTTTTCAATATCTCCGCGATTTTAACGTTGTAATCGCAGTGATTTGCTGGCAGTACATGTTAAAGTATAGGCTTTGATATTTTTGCTTAAAATCGCTTGATGTACCAGCAAATCTTGTGACTATGCCGAGATCACGCGATATTTCAACATTCAAACTGGGTATAAAAAGCTTTCAGCCACCATTTTGATTTGCAGTCTTTAGAAGTGCTTCAGTGGTTTGGTGGTTTCAGCGTATCTACTGGCTGCATTGCTGACTTTTCTCCTTGAAAACTTCAGGCTTTGTTTCTGAATCTAATTATGTAAGTAACTACAATGGTGTTTTGCTCATTGCTATGACTCATTCTATAAATTTACAAATGTTTCATCCTAACAATATTATAAATGTAAGTGTATATTTAATCACAATAACCAAGGGCTGGATCCAGACCTTGTTAAGTGCATGAACTTAGTTACACCTTGTCTAAACCATGTTGAATTCAGGGGGAGCAAAGATAATTGTATTCTTTGCATGCAGAGATATATATTTAAATTTCTTATATATATATATCACTCTCAAAACAAAGTTATGTTTAATGTCCTTAGTCTAAATTCTAGAATCACAATGATAACATGTTGAAGTGTTATACTCTGCTACACAACGCTTTTAAGTGTGTTGTGTATTAAAGTATAGTAATCACTGCAAAAATTAATGTGATGTCAAATTGTATAAAAAAAACATTAGCTTATGCATTGTTAAGTGTCTATATATGCAAATTGCTTAAACATAATTCAAAATTGGGTTGTTTAAATATGTTTTTAAAATCAATTATTATCTACCCTACAAACTTTATTTGCTACAGATAATATATAACATGTAATGAAACTAATGATTACACTATGTAGTAATTTGTATATAAATATGTGTATGTGCACATGGTATGGCCTATATGCAGGCCTAAATATATTCATGTGCTTATAGGCATGTCAGGTCCTTACTAAATGCATTCATTATTGTTAGATATGTAAACTTAATCATTTCATAATTAAATATAAATTGTTGTTTATTGTCAAATACATACATTACATTAGTAATATAAAAGTTTTTTTTTGTTTGTTTATCCAACATAGTTCGACCATGGCTTCAGTGAGAGATGATGGTGCGGGGCCCTCACAACCTGGTGCACGTCCACCTGCAAAAACAAAGTCAGGCAGAAATATTAGATTCTCTGAGGCTGAAAACGAGGCACTAGTCGAGAGTGTCTTAGCACATTACTCTGAGCTCCTGGGCGAAGATGCGGCATCTACATCTTATGCTAAATAATCTATATTATGGAGCCAAGTTGTGGATGCGGTGAATGCCGTCAGCATGTATAGCAGAGGTGAAAATATGTGCAGGCGGCGTTTTTCCGAGATCAAAATGATAGTTAAAAATAAGATGGAGGCAGAGCGGCACAATGCTAGGGCAACAGGTGGTGGACCACCTAAAAAAGTTTTCTTTAAACAATATGAGGAGCAAGTTAAACCACTCATTTCTGAGGAGTCCTTGCAGGGAGTGAATGTCCAGGACACGGACGCTCCTCTGGATGTTGGTAATTATATATTGTAATAGAAAGCACTTTATGTAATATTGTTTTACAAAATTTCAGTATTCTATATATATATATATATATATATATATATATATATATATATATATATATATATATATATATATATATATATATATATATATATATATATATATATATATATATATATATATATATATATATATATATATATATATATATATATATATATAGAATACTGAAATTTTGTAAAACAATATTACATAAAGTGCTTTCTATTACAATATATAATTACCAACATCCAGAGGAGCGTCCGTGTCCTGGACATTCACTCCCTGCAAGGACTCCTCAGAAATGAGTGATTTAACTTGCTCCTCATATTGTTTAAAGAAAACTTTTTTAGGTGGTCCACCACCTGTTGCCCTAGCATAGCGCCGCTCTGCCTCCATCTTCTTTTTAACTATAATTTTGATATCGGAAAAACGCCGCCTGCACATATTTTCACCTCTGCTATACATGCTGACGGCATTCACCGCATCCACAACTTGGCTCCATAATATAGATTATTTAGCATAAGATGTAGATGCCGCATCTTCGCCCAGGAGCTCAGAGTAATGTGCTAAGACACTCTCGACTAGTGCCTCGTTTTCAGCCTCAGAGAATCTAATATTTCTGCCTGACTTTGTTTTTGCAGGTGGACGTGCACCAGGTTGTGAGGGCCCCGCACCATCATCTCTCACTGAAGCCATGGTCGAACTATGTTGGATAAACAAACAAAAAAAAACTTTTATATTACTAATGTAATGTATGTATACATATTTGACAACAATAAACAACAATTTATATTTAATTATGAAATGATTAAGTTTACATATCTAACAATAATGAATGCATTTAGTAAGGACCTGACATGCCTATAAGCACATGAATATATTTAGGCCTGCATATAGGCCATACCATGTGCACATACACATATTTATATACAAATTACTACATAGTGTAATCATTAGTTTCATTACATGTTATATATTATCTGTAGCAAATAAAGTTTGTAGGGTAGATAATAATTGATTTTAAAAACATATTTAAACAACCCAATTTTGAATTATGTTTAAGCAATTTGCATATATAGACACTTAACAATGCATAAGCTAATGTTTTTTTTATACAATTTGACATCACATTAATTTTTGCAGTGATTACTATACTTTAATACACAACACACTTAAAAGCGTTGTGTAGCAGAGTATAACACTTCAACATGTTATCATTGTGATTCTAGAATTTAGACTAAGGACATTAAACATAACTTTGTTTTGAGAGTGATATATATATAAGAAATTTAAATATATATCTCTGCATGCAAAGAATACAATTATCTTTGCTCCCCCTGAATTCAACATGGTTTAGACAAGGTGTAACTAAGTTCATGCACTTAACAAGGTCTGAATCCAGCCCTTGGTTATTGTGATTAAATATACACTTACATTTATAATATTGTAAGGATGAAACATTTTTAAATTTCTAGAATGAGTCATAGACAAAAACTATTGTAGTTACTTACATAATTAGATTCAGAAACAAAGCCTGAAGTTTTCAATAAGAAAAGTCAGCAATGCAGCCAGTAGATACGCTGAAACCACCAAACCACTGAAGCACTTCTAAAGACTGCAAATCAAAATGGTGGCTGAAAGCTTTTTATACCCAGTTTGAATGTTGAAATATCGCGTGATCTAGGCATAGTCATGAGATTTGCATACAAATCAAAAGATTTGCTGCTATATCAAGCGATTTTAAGCACAAATATCAAAGCTTATACTTTAACATGTACTGCCAGCAAATCACCGCGATTACAACGTCAAAATCGCGGTGATATTGAAAAATCCAAATCAAAACACATCGCCTGTGTTTGAAAAAATCGCATCTATATCGCGCCTTAGTGAATTTGGACAAAAAATAAAAAAAAAAAATTACTTAATATACTCACCAAGCAGCCATCCCTCTGGCATTTGTCCAGTTTCAAACTTGGTATACAGGGATGACTGCCTCAAGATAGAGGAGTCATGGCTTGACCCAGGGAAGCCAGCAAACACACTCACAATTTTCATGTTAGCATCACAGACTACCTGAACATTCATTGAATGGGAATGATGTCTATTGACATACACATATGCACAACGTTTAGGTGGCCTCAGCGGTATGTGAGTGCAATCTATAGCACCCAGGACATTGGGAAATCCTGATAGATTGTAGAATGCCAGCTTATGAGCTCGCCATTGAGGGTCCTGACTGGGGAAGCAAATATAGGTCCTAGCCAGTTTCTTCAGTGCACCCAACACACTAGTTAAGTGCCTGGAGAAACTGGTCTGTGAGATCCCTAGCACTCTACCACTGACTGTCTGAAAGGACCCTGTGGCCAAAAAATGGAGAACAGCCATAAATTTACTAAGCCCACACAAAGCATGGCTCCTATGTGTGACAGGCTCCAAATCCTGCTTCACCTGCTCATACAGTGTGAGGATGTTATCTCTATTCAGGCGAAAGAGCTGAACCACCTCACTATCTGTAAGAGTTTGCAGGTCCATCCTAATATTGTGGATTCCTAATGATCCACCTTCTGACCATAACCTCCCCCTGGTCATGGTGGTCCACATCCTCCTCCTCAACTGTCCTCTGTGATACTGCCACTAGGGCAGCAGCCACAACAGCATTGTGCATGATACCTCTAGACACAAATACTAGCCCCTCCATAGCCTCTATCAAAAAAAAAACACAGGTGAATGAGTTAAAGTGCATTACTTATATAGGCAGCATATTTAATCAATTATTTTCAATGATTAATTAAATTTAATTCACACCTCCTGAGGTGTGAATTTAATGAAAATCACCATTCAAATGAATTGAAAAAATATGCTTCCTATATAAGCAAGGCATTTATATAGGCAGCATATTGAGTCAATTCATTTGAATGGTGATTTTCATTAAATTCGCAGCTCCAGAGTTGCGAATTGATATCTGGCGATTTGTATTTGATTTTGAGGCGATTTGGTAAAATCGTCCTTAGTGAATACTGAATTTCCTATACCTGCCATTGTAAAAAATCGGGACCGTGATATGAATACAAGCGATTTAAAATCAAAGTCAAATCGCTTGATTTAGGCTTTAGTGAATTTGTGCTGGCCACATATCACACGATTTAAGGCGATTTAGAACAAATCGCGTTTAGTGAATGAGGCCCTAAGTGTGCTAATGAACACTATTCTATAAACCCTGGTTAATGTAATCATTAAATTGGTCGTAACTGTGCCTTGTTACTGATATTTTGAGGTTCTTCCTCATAATATTGATCATACAGTTTTTTTTTCTCTTTATTGTTTATCTAAAATTGGGCATATGTGTCCAGATTGGTTTGGAATAAAAGGGAATACTTCACAGGCTATGGTGAAGCTTCTCTTCCTTTATTAGTTTTACAGTTTAACAAAATTCACACTGCATATATAATGGATGTTTCCACTGTCTCATGTTCTTACAATACTGCATTGATATGTGTTATGTTTTCTTGCATACTAGATGTGACCCAGACGTTGCCTGATAAATTGCACCTTATCATTCATGGCGGGGAGTATATATGGATGCTGGCTCTGGATCGTCTTCCCCACGAGGGGTAGGTCATAATGTCCCGTCCTGATTGCCCAAATCCTACGTCCAGCCCGCCCCTACCTCCGCACTTCCACATAGTGTCCTGGAATGTTGGGGGCCTAAACACCCCGATTAAACGGCAGAAGGTGTTGTCACATCTAAAAAAAAGTACGCCCAGACATCACATTTCTGCAAGAAACTCATTGGTTAGATAGCAGAGAAAGTAGTTTACGAGCCCCATGGATTGCGGAGTGTATATCTGCACCATACCGCACTAAAACGAGGGGAGTTGCCATTCTACTGGCTAATAATTTGCAGTATAAGATTCTTGGCTCATATAAGGACCCCAGTGGAAGACTATTAATTTTAGATATTGAGATTTGGAATTGTAAATATACATTAGTAAATATATATGGCCCAAACAATCAGCCACATGACTTTTATAGCTCTGTATCTACCATTCTGGCCCAGAGATCTAACTTCCATATTATAATGGGTGGTGATTTCAATTTAGTCATGAACCAGAAGCTTGATAGGACTCCCCCTGCTCAGGGAGGATATACAAACACCTGGAGAAGTCTTCAACAAATGTCAATGCATCATCAATTATCTGACCCTTGGAGGCTTTTAAATTCAACGGATAGGACACACACATTCCAGTCAGCGGTTCACCGATCTCTGTCCCGCATAGATTATTTTTTTGATTTCTGAGGCTTTATTGACACATGTTCAGGATGTTAGGATCGCAGATATAATAATATCAGATCTGATATTAAAGACGCATAAGAACCCATTAAGGGTAGAATCATATAGACCTATAACACTACTTAATATTTATTTTAAATTACTGTCATAAATCTTAGCAACCAGGTTGCAGTCCATAATTCCTGAACTATTAACACCTCACCAAATGGGCTTCGTTCATGGGAGACACCCAGTTAAGGCTATACGAACTGCTATAGCGGCTGTAGTGGCTTCCTCCTCTGTGCCAGATTCTCAAAATATCTTATTGAGTTTAGACACTCAAAAAGCTTTTGACACTGTGGCTTGGCCACATTTACTTGGGGTTCTGCGCCACAGAGACTTGACTCGACAGGGTTGCCCCCTCTCCCCGTTACTCTTCAATCTTTCCCTGGACCCGCTACTACGAATACCGGAACAATGGAATTCATTCCAGGGCATAAAAATAGGGAATGTGGAGATAAAACTCTCGGCTTTTGCCGATGATGTTTTATTATATGTGGCCAACCCCAGGGAAATTTTGAAAGACTTATTGAATAGGATATATGAATTTAGGAAACTATCTGGTTTCCAGATAAATATGTCTAGGTCGATTGCCATATCCCTTCACAAGACTACCAGACAGCCTTCTTGGAGTCATGATCTCACTATACATTGGGTGGAAAAATCCTTTGAATACTTGGGCATTCAAATCACAAGGTCAATACACAGTTTGTATGATGCTAATTATGCCCCAGCCATTAGACAGATGATTGGAGACTTTGAAAGGTGGAAGAACCTCCCCTTGTCTTATTTAGGACGAATAAACTTGATCAAGATGATCACCTTTCTGAGATTATTGTATTTATTACAATCCCTCCCATTCCTTCTACCGCAACGGGACCTCAAAGTTATCAATAAGCACTTCCGTACCTTTATATGGCAGGGAGGCAGGGCACGGATAGGCCTCAATAAATTGCAACAACTGGTTTCTAATGGAGGAACTAACCTCCCTAACATTTCTACCTACAATCAGGCAGGTATACTAAGACATTTAAGAGACTGGTTGCATTCCCAGGATATTTATACTAATTGTTCGGTGGATGAGGCTTTTCTGGATGGCATGGGCCTAGTCTCATTTCTTAACCAACATGACCAAAAAATTCCATCAAATGTTCGAGATAATCCACTTCTTTGGCATACACGCAAACTTTGGCATATTCTGTGCCATAAATTTTTGCTAAATTCTCATGTCACTCTTCCTACACTTTTTGTCTAACCCCAAATTTCAGGATGGGATGGCGGCTTACCCCTTTGTGGGATGGGCAAGAAGTATATTAACTAGGGTTGGTCAATTGGCGAATGGGGGTGCTCAAAAACCGCTAACTTTTTATCAGGCAATTGAGGGGTTTCCGTTTTTGACTGAGTATCCCCTAGCATATTATCAGGTGCAACATTATGTATCGAATACCACTAGATTCTTATCTGCGAATGACTGGCACAATGAGTTTGATAAATTGCTTCATAAACCACCCCAGTCGCCAAGGCCATCACCATTCACTATAATTATTTACATGAGACGATGGATCATGCCAATGTGGGGTCAGGGATAAGGAATTGGGTACAACATTTTCATTAATTAAGGCGCATAATCAATCCTATAAGACAATGACCTCTACGATATATAGAGAGATGTTTCTAAATGTATTACATAGAGGGTATATGTCTCCCAGTAGATTGTTTTAAGCAGGTATCTCGGAAACACATTCCTGCCCAAAGTGTGGGATGGATAGGGCTGACCACTTTCATTGTTTGTGGCAGTGTCCTCTGTTTCGAAGATTCTGAATACAGATTCGACAGTTTACGGAAAGCCATTTATTTAACCATTTGCCTCTCTCAGCGGAGTGGGCCATCTTTGGTATACTCCCGGAGAGACAGCAAATATCAAAAGGGGGTAGATGACTCACACAATATGTTAGTGCTGCAGCTAGAAAATCCATACTGCAGCATTGGATGAGACGGGAACCTCCCCCATTGTAGCTATTCAAAGAAAAGTTATATTTCTTATTTAGAATGGATTACTTAGAAACTCTGTCAATCAAAAGAAAAGAGGGTGGAGAAATTTTTTGACTGCTGGGAATCTTATATTGTAACACTCTCGGAATCAATTAATAGAAATATCTACGATACCTTGCAACATACTACGTGGTATGCAATGCGCAATATGATGCAGGATCGTCCAATTGATTTTCATAATTAAAAGGCAAATCTCTTACAGTAATTTTTCTTTGCTCTTGATAGGGAACGTCTGGCTCAACCATATTAACAAGATTTCAGACTCAATAAAGATATCAAATTTGTTTCTTGCAATGTATAATATGCAGGCGAACTTGGTGGTAACAACTGCTATTATTGTTTCCCTTCTAGACAGAGATGCAGAGGTGTAAGTTATTCACCGTTATTCTGTTCATTCAATGTTTGATGTCTGGTGTCATTTGTAAGCATATGTATCAATATTCTGTTATCGTTGTATTGTAATGCAGTGTGAAAATAAAAACTAAAATTAAAAAAAGAAAAGAAAAGAAAGTGTAGGACTTTAGTGTGAATGGGCATGTTCCAGACCTATGGGCACCTTACGGCCGCCCTAGATCTGTACGGCTGCCATCATAGCGGGGAGTACACGCCCCGTGCACTCCCCCCTGGCGGGCTTAAATCTAGACACGTACGGGGCTACCCCTGCCCCCTAATTTGCATGCCTATCTCCGCCTTTACAAAGGAGATATGGCATGCGTAAAGGGAGGGAATCCCCCTTTTCGTAACAGCCGTCGTCCGTAACTATAGTTAGGGCCTCCAGCTCTTATGCCGCCATATGAATGTTGTGCGCATGCGCACAACCTTCAAAACAAGGAAATTACAGCCGAGCCGGCTGTAATTCCCTGGGCGGCCGTAGTTCTGGATACGGCCCAATACCTCTATATGTATAGGGCTCTGTTTACAGAGTTCATTTTGGAGTGATAGGGGCAGTTTTCAATGGAAAACAGCCCTTATCGCTTCAAAATGTCCTTTCTCATATTTAAAAACCCTGCATCGCCAGTGG
>WWET01003408.1:47831-87577 GCA_011038615.1 Limnodynastes dumerilii
CCAGGGATGCAGGGGAAACACTCACCGGACATCGTGAGTCTTCACGATGAAGGTGAGTGTTTGTAAATCTGGGGAGTGAAGTGTCCAGGCTCGCTGCGATGATAAGCGAGCCTGGATCACTATCACTCCCCAGATTTATGCGGTGTCCGTAAATAGAGCCCATAGTATTGTACACAAAAAGGAAACATCTTTTTTTCTACTGGATGTATCACTTGCAATCAAGAAAAAAAGAATCACAAAGGTTTTGAATTATTTCTTCCACAGAATGGGGAGCTAAAACATTACACACAATGGCCTAGATCCTAACCTACGTGCGCCAGCAATTTTATGCTAGCCACTGATGTAAAATCTCCGATTTATATTTACTGCGCATGCGCGCGTACCGGTAATCGTACGAACCATCAGCGTAACTACGAACGAAGGGGGTGGGGGCAACCATACGAAACCCGTAGTTACGCTTTGTAGGCAGAGGGAGGCATTTAATGTACCAAGCCCGAAGGTCTGGATTTACCCCAATGACTTCACATTTTGTGCATCCACAAGAAATTTTGTTAGCAATTTTTGAATCCTGGAAACATTTTATAGAATCCATAGAAAGACATGAATAATGGTGTTGGGTATAATGGTACATATTAGCTACCTCTGTTGCAATTACCATATCTTCATCTACAGATTTCTTTTTCACAAAAGAACTTTTTTTTTATAATTTTACTTTGAGTAGCATCACGCACCCTTGCTTTATGTTTATCTGAGTTTTTATGTGATTTCACAGCTTTAAAGCCATCCCATTTAATTAGAAAAGAAGTTGAACACAACTTACATTTGGCATGTTCATGTGCATCATCACATGACACCAGGAATAAGAGTTTTCCCAGACCTTGTTATAGTAGCACAGTCATTTCTTCAATGCTCTACAATTATCCCCATCTCATCGGTAAGGCTTCTTTCTCGTTAAAAAGCATTTTGTCTTCACTTGAACACAAGACTCCCGGTAAAGCACCACAAAAACAGTAAGAACAACATGCATGGATATGTACTGGCAAACAAGGTGATTAGGCAAGAGTCAGATCTGCAAATACTTATCATGTATCTACAAATACATCATGGGTCAATACAGAGAACTTTCAAAGGAACTTTTTACCCCAAGGACTGTACACAGGGGGCACCCACTAAGGTTAGAGGAAAAGAAGTATCACAACCAGCAAAGGAAAGGGTTCTTCACAGTAAAGGCAGTCATGATGTGGAATTCACTGCCAGAAAAGGTTGTGATGGCAGTTTCACTTGATATGTTTAAGAAAGGATTAGATACATTTTTAGCAGAAAATGACATCCAGGGTTACCAGGACCGCTAATTTAAACCAAGGACAGTAGTGGAGCCAGGGAGAGATAGGACGACCATCTTGGGTCAGCAGGGATTTTTATTTATTTATTTGCTGATTGCAACAGTTTGGAGGTTGCTTCATATGGATTAACTTCAAATATAAAGATAGGGATCGCAGGAGATCCAAAATAGGTGGAACTGGTGTCTTTTTTCAACTTTATCAACTATGTAACTATGTAACTTACCAGTAGGTTGACAGTCTGTTCTTGCAAAGTTGTTGTGGTTGTAAAGAGATGCAGGGAACTGAACACAAAGTCTGGGTGCTCATATACACAATTTTTAAGGTGGTTGCAGTATTGAAGTACCTAGACAAAATAAAGAGAAAAAAAATGTAGAGGAACAGCATGAATTTTTACCAAACCTTACCAACAGATGCAATAGCTCCCTGAGTAAAAGCAAAGGTGAGGTGTTAGCATAAGTATAGGGACATATCTGCAACAACTTACCTGTAGTTTGAGAGGAGTCTGTTCTTGCAGAGTTTTGGTGGTTGTTAAGAGATGCTGGGAACACAGAATACACTTGCTCACACACATGCTGACTTTTCTTAAAGGTAAACACAGTATAAGGAGCAACCTAGACAAGACAAAAAATGTAAGACAACACTTGGGGCCAGTTTTACAAAGCTCTGGGAAATGAAAAGTGGAGATATTTCCCATAGCAACCAATCAGATTTTAGCTGACATTTTCTAGTATGTAATAGAAAAGAGAGAGCTAAAATCTGATTGGTTGCTATGGGCAGCATCTCCACCTTTCCTTTCCTTTCTTGAATCTAGCCCTTGAAATTTATAAACAATAACAGAGGAGTCTTAATGCAACCCTGCAAAGTACATACAAATCCAACCAGAAAACAATATTCTCTGTGAAAACATACGTTGATTGGAAATGTGTGGAAAAATGACTTCACTGAAAATGTGATTGATAAGTGGAATAGCCGCCCAACGAAGGTTACAGATACTAACAAAAGATAATTCAAACATGTTTGAGAACTAAGGAAATAAGAATCAAGAAAATATGAATGATTTTACCACAATATATTGTTTGAGGTTTGTGTTTGTAAAGCATGCTTGCATGAGAGTAGATAATTAGATTTTCCTATGACAACTGCACTGCACATCCAACCCAGATATGATCTAAGTAAGCATTACAAATCAATAAAAGGGTGAAAGAAAAGGTTTTTTGTATCAATTTTACCCCAGAATATATTGTTTGGGGGTTGGGTGTGTAGACTATGAATAGTCAATTACACACTGTTCGTGCTAGCATGCATGCACCTGACAACACACAAATAATACATTGAGGTAAATGTAATGCAAAATAGCAACTTCAGATTGCACACAAAGAGTAAGTATTAAAGCTATTAAAAAACAAAAACTCTATTAAATGAATACTCCTTTTATTATTATTACCGTTTATTTATAATGCGCCACACCCACATAGTATCCGTAGCACTGTACAAAGGCAATAGTTACATATACAACACAATTAACAGACAAAGTACAAATGATAGTAGCATGCTTTGACAGTGACCAAATTCTTCATTTTGGATCTTATTTACACTTAAGAAGCTTTGACTTAGCTGGGGAGGGTGGGAAGAGCCATTCTCTATGTGTAGTTTCCTTCTCAAGAAGGAAACTACACACGGTAAGAGAAAGTAGCCCTATGGCACTCTTAAGTGCCATTATGTACCTAAAAATAAGAGGCGGGTTCAGGGCAGGACGAGTAAGTTAGGTGTGGTTCTTAATTGTGAATACAGTTCTTTATCCTTTTTTTTTTTTTTTTACAGATATCCCAGTAAAATAATTATAAAAAGCAGAAAATAAGGCAATGTTCCATTTTTTTTACCTCAATATATAATTTAGTTTGTGACAGCCTGGCATTGCAATGCAATTCTGCGTGAAAAGTTTTTAACAGATCCTTTTTTTATTAATGGTTAATTGATTTATTTTATTTACCAACACAAGCAGCAATCCATTGGCATTGGCAATGTGGTGTAGTAGCACTGTGCTACCTAGCTCTGCTCTGCCAAATGGATTGTTGCTTGTACAAAAATAAATCAATTAACCATTAAACCATAAAAAATTCAGAAGGGTCTGTTAAATTAAAACTCATGACCATACCGGCTGTCTGTCACTAAACAGTACTGAACATTATAGAGGTAAAAAAAAACACCAATACTAGCCTTCTGTCGCTTTTAATCAGCCCTGCTACTGCATTCATAATTATAGATAATTATTGAGGCTTCACAAATAAATTTAATCAATTCAGCTTATAAAAAAAACCCAAAAAAACATACACACTTATTTTAATTTTACACATAGAGAGAGAAAGAGTGACAGTACCTTCAAGTCACTTAGAACTGAGTTAGAGGATGGAATCTTTGTTGCCACATTGCCTGCCTCTTCAAGCTGATAGTGCCAACAATCAGTCAGAATTTACATATCACAAAGTGACACACAAAACCAATTGACGTTTTTCAATTAAATTCAGTAAGGCCCAGTAGGCCTTCTTATCTTGCTTGGTGGGCTGCCTTGTCCAAAAGAGACTGCATCAAAGGAAAATCTGCTTTTATAGGCACATCCACTGCCCAACAAGCACTGCAGCGGCAGTCTCAACTGCAATGTCTGCGGATAGACAGATTTTGAGATTGCATCCAGTCTCTAAGGAATGAATCTTTTAACAGGAATAGAAGTGGACAAAAACTGGAAGGCAGAAGTGATGTAAAACTGAAATCACCCTATTCCTGGATATTGTAAGAACTGGGAACGTGACAGCTCCGGACACCAGTTTAAATTACCGGACTGTCCAGAGTAATACCGGATGGGTGGTAACCCTATTTTCAAATCTAAATGTTAAACTTCCTGCTTTCACAGAGAACTTTAATGGATGTCTTAGCAGTCAGATAGTATGGTTGTCTTGTCATTTTAAATAGGTTTTATTTTTAACAATGCCATCATATTAAGTAGCTCTTTACAATTTTAAACAGTCCTTCACATCAACCATTGCCACTTTACAGTCCAATTCCTTAATACACACACACACACACACACACTCACTCACTCACTCACTCACTCACTCACTCACTCACAGGCTAGGGGTAATTTCTGCATGACAGTGGAGGTGGGTCAGGAGCAGAGCTTGGGCGGAACAGGACCAGAGCTTATTTGTCCTGTTTTCAGGCTCCAAAATATTGGGAGGTATTCTAATATACCCCACATGTATTACATGCATTGGAAACCCCCTTTCAAAATCTTGCGTTTGCCACTGACTTTCATCAATGGGATCAGCTGTTGGGTCCAGAGAAGCATCTAAGGTGGAGATGGATGGTGATGCCTTTTCACTGTATAAGGTGAAGCTCAGCATACTGTAGTAGCACAGCTGTGGTGTGTAGAACTGATCTGCACCCACTCTAGACTGATTAGATTCATTCATCTTGTTCAACTCATTCTTGTACACTGTGTGCAGATTTGCAATTTTACTTTTTACAAAATCTTTATCTGCTTGTGGGTAGTGTGGCATTGATACATCCACCAAAGCTTGCAGGGCTGCAGCCCTTTTAACATTGTTGGCGTAGTCAGCAGACTTCCTCTGCCACAAGCAGGGGTTAGCATGGTCAGGGGTTAGCATGGTTTAGGGGTTAGCATGGTAAGCCTCAATACACTCACGCAGAAACTCCTTCTTGTCAGCCATGTCTGTGGAAAAAAATTAGAACAACATGTCTATGGTACATGGCAAAACACTAGGGACTCCCCCACCTCACAAAAATAAAGGCATAGCATCCCCATAGATACACATAACAAACAAATGCATTGAACATGAGCATTGTAATGTAGAAGAATGCTTACCTGAAAGAAATAGTAACTAAAGTTGGCCATACACTAGAGCGATCATCTGCGATTATCTGCCCAATCACCCAATTATCAGGTGATCGGGCAAATAATCGCTGTAGTTAATGGCCAGTTAATTATCAATTTTTGAAACATCAAATAAACGCACCAGAAACGCTCTTACAATTATTTGATCTTTCAACATTTAAATCGGGAGCAAGCTCCCAATACTTTAAGGGAGCAAAATCAGCAAGCTGAATGGTTACCTATTCTTCAAAGCTGTTGCTGTGTATCTATGTACAAAGCTGCTCTGACAGCTTTAAAAGGTATAATTTAAAGCTGTCAGAGCAGCATAGTACATAGATAAACAGCAGCGGTTATTACAGGGAGTAGTACAGACAGGGATCAGCTGAAACAGCGCTGTGTGAAGTGCGGCTTCGGCTGATTCTTGTCTATGAAAAAGATAATAAGTACAAAATGTATACAGGTGCACAGTGCTAGGGCAGCCTACCATGGTGGTAACAGTACGTTCCACCTAGTACCCAAAAATAGAAACAACAAAAAATCTATACAACTATAGATAGCAACCTGGCAGGAGCGCACTGATAGAGATTTCTTTATATATATATATATACACACTCTATAAAAGATCTTTTTTAGATATACCAAGAGAGTGCTAATATTTAAAACAACGTAAAACCTTATAATAAAATATTTAATATTACCTAAAGTATTTAAAATTACCTATATAATTTTCTATAATAGGGGCAGTGGGTTTCTCAATGTTCTAGACGAATAAATAGTGTATCCTAAAACACCCAATAATTCAAACAATGCTACAAAACCACTAAAAACACTAAAATATTGACCATAAATATAAAAACTGAGTAGATCAAAAATTGTAGATTGCGATTTGGTGATGGATATAACAAATATAAAAATTGGCAACGGATAATTTATATGAAAATCACATTAAAAATTGTAAGATATATTGCAGATGATAGTAAACCTGAATACACTTATAAAAAAAAAGTCAAAAAGGTGAATAAATAGAAAAGTGACTGTGCAATAAAGTGAATAAATTGATAATAGGTGAATAACACTAAAACTTTAAAGATTCACAAAAAAAAAAAAAACAACAATATTAAAGTCCCAAAGTCTTAGTGACTACATCTGAGAAAACAAGTGTCCCAAAAAAAAATTCAAGAACAGTATATTAAATAAGGAATTGGACTGAAGTCCTCTCACAGTTCTGTAAATGAAAGTGTGCTTTTCCTATGTAGTGAAGAAGATGTTCTTTAGGACCCTGAGGTCACGGGCTTATTAATTTTTTTTGTGTGAATCTTTAAAGTTTTAGTGTTATTCACCTATTATCAATTTATTCACTTTATTGCACAAAGTCACTTTTCTATTTATTCACCTTTTTGACTTTTTTTTAATAAGTGCATTCAGGTTTACTATCATCTGCAATATATCTTATAATTTTTAATGTGATTTTCATATAAATTATTCGTTGCCAATTTTTATATTTGTTATATCCATCACCAAATTGCAATCTACAATTTTTGATCTGATATACTCAGTTTTTGTATTTATGGTCAATATTTTAGTGTTTTTAGTGGTTTTGTAGCATTGTTTGAATTATTGGATGTTTTAGGATACACTATTTATTCGTCTAGAACATTAAGAAACTCACTGCCCCTATTATAGAAATTTATATAATAATTAATTTTAATTTTAAATACTTTAGGTAATATTAAATATTTTATTATAAGGTTTTACGTTGTTTTAAATATTAGCACTTTTGGTATATCTAAAAAAGATCTTTTATAGAGTGTATTTATATAAAGAAATCTCTATCAATGTGCGCCTGTCAGGTGGCTATCTATATTTATATAGATTTTTTGTTGATTCTTGTCTATATTACTGCCTGAAATAGACGCTGCTGTATGTCTATGTACTATGCTGTTCTGACTGCTTTGATAGCTTCAAAGCTGTCAGAGCAGCATAGTACTAGCCCTGACCCCCCCTATTCTGCTAGGATTATTGGTCCCAGCAGAGGAGGTGTATGGTGCCAATAACAGGACTTTCCCTAGCGGGAAATCATCCCGTTTATTGACCCACCCCCCTGCTGGGACTGATAATTGTCCTATTGTATGCCAAGCTTAAAGGATGGCAATTAATACACAAGCAAATGTTTCATGAAGGAATCTCCAAAACATCTGAAAGAAGTTTCGAACAAAATGCACTATTCAATACTCATAGGACCGCCCCTCATGAATATTTGGTGCGAAAGTGGCACTGCATAGGCAGACAGCATGGAGCCGGAGAGAAGAGATATGGCGGATATACAGACTGCTGTGAGTGTCTTCAAAAGTCATGAGGAGACCTCAACAAACAAGCTTGCAGACTTTATGGGCTAGACCCTGACCTACCAAAGTCAGTATGGCTGTTCTTGTAGCGGAGAGTGCACATCCCCTGCACTCCCTGCTCTCGGTAGTAAATCTGGATACTTACGTGTTCAGATTCCTACCTAAACTTTTACAATCAAGTATGCGGCATTACGGTCACATACCTGATTGTCACAGGGCTTCCCCCGACCCATCCCCTCATTACCATGTCTATCTTCGCCTTCATGGTGGAGATACGACATGCGTTAAGGGGGGAAAGCCCCTCTCTCATAAGAATGGCGTACGTAACATTCAAAACAGTGCCGTACATAATCTCACTGACGAATGTACCCGAGGATCTGGGCCTATATCTCCACATGATTTGCCAGGTCAGGGTCAAAGTCCAGAAGATCAAAAAATTAAGGTGGGGGAAAAACAGGAAATGTCTGAAGTTCATGAAGACACACATGCAAGTCCTTCCAAAACGGCTGAAGGAGTTCGATCCCATCCAATGTCAAAGGATGAAATGGAGACCATTGTCCGGTATTTTGACAAATGGGTTTACGATTGTGTCCAGAAGCTGCATCCCACTGTTAACAGAGGAAAAAGGTAGATTCTGGCTAGAGTCATTAAAAAACTTCAACGAAAATTCGGTGAAATAGTAAAAAAGAACAAATCCAAAAAAGATGGTCTGATTTAAAAAGAAAGAAACTTTGAAGAAACATTACAAGTGAGTATTGTTCCAAAAGTTTGTAATTCATCCATTGTCATGTTATGATGAAAGCCACTATATCACGGACTGACTTGGGCGGGTATCCTCTCTGGGTTCCCAGGGACGTGATAGTGGTGATTCAACGAGGTAGCGGAAGCTTGGAGCTTTAATATACGTTTTGCTCATGAGTCAGTGGGCAAAGGGATTCAGGCTTGATAGACTTGATGTGGTTTGGACCAGGACTAGAACTAGAGTAAGACTTGACTGACCTTGGACTGAGCCAGGAGTAGAACTGGAACAAGACTTGACTTATCCTGGACTGAGCCAAGAGTAGAACTGGAACAAGACTTGACTAAACCTGGGCTGATCCAGGAGTGGAACTGGAACAAGGCTTGACTGAACCTGGACTGAGCCAGGAGTGGAATTGGAACAAGGCTTGACTGAACCTTGGTTGAGCCAGGAGTGGAACTTGAGGCAAGACTTGACTTGGAGTGGACCAGGTGACTTGAACTTAAACAGGGTAGACTTGACCTGGGCTGAACCAGGTGGCTTGAACTGGAACAGGATTAGACTTGACCTGGGCAAGACCAGGTGGCTTAAACTGAAACAGGATTAGACTTGACCTGCGTTGGACCAGGTGGCTTGAACTGGAACAGGATTAGACTTGACCTGGGCTGGGCCAGGTGGCTTGAACTGACAGTCTGCAGACAGCTGAGGTCTTGAGGCTACAGCAATACTCTGCAGGCTGTTGAACAAGCTTGACAGTCTGTAACAGCAAAGGTCTTGAAGTTGGAGCAATACTCTGCAGGCTGTTGAACAAGATAGACAGTCTGTAATAGCAGAGGTCTTGAAGCTGGAGCAATACTCTGCAGGCTGTTGAACAAGATATACTGTCTGCAACAGCAAAGGTCTTGAAGCTGAAGCAATACACTGCAGGCTGTTGAACAAGATACACAGTCTGCAACAGCAGAGGTCTTGAAGCTGGAGCAATACTCTGCAGGCTGTTGAACAAGATAGGCAGTCTGTAACAGCGGAGGTCTTGAAGCTGGAGTAATATACTGCAGTCTGTTCTCTGTTGGCTAATTGGTGCAGCTGAGCAGACAGGCTGCAAGAATCAGAGTTCTCACAAGAAGCAAGACAGGAACCAGGCACCCTGAGTGAACAAGTTCTTCTGGCACTGAGGACTCAGTGCTCTGGGTTTAAATAGAGCGTCCCTGACCTGGATCGGACAGACAGATCATGTGCTTCTCCTGGCTTGCTGCTGCAGATCATGTGCTTCTCCTAGCTTGCTCCTGGTTGACTGCTATAGATCATGTGCATAGATCCAAGATGGCAGCGCTCATGCACTGGAGGACAGCAGCGTTTGATACCAGCAATATACTGGGAAGAATGCGGTGGATATCATCTATGGAGTTGCCACTATTGAGAGTGGTAGTTCCCTGGAGGCAGAGCTGACAGGCAGCTCTTGACGCGGTAAGTCCTGCGTTTTGTGACACACTATTTGCCATGTACATATGAATAGTTATAATCCAGTATGTTTTTCATTTCATGATGATTATAATCTTTATGCTTTATAATCCAGAGTGTTGATGTGATGTGACATAGGACTGGATCCAGACCAGTTAAGTGCTTGAACTTGGTTACTCCTGGGCTAAACCATGTTGATTGCAGGGGTTATATTTGCAGGAGTTATATTTCATCTGTTGCAAACAGTATTAGAGTTGAGAGGTGATGTTTCCTATCCCAAGTCTAAATAAAAGTGTGGTAGTAAAGCTGGTCAGTATCTGTGTGCAGTAAGCAATTCAAAGACATATCCCTGCATGCAAAGAATACAATTAACTTGACTCCCCCTGCAATCAACTTTTTTTTAGCCCAGCAGTAACTAAGTTCAAGCACTTAACAAGGTCTGGATCCAGCCCATAGTTAATATTTATGACGGATGTATTATATTTCAAACTTTTACATTTTAGGGGAAAATCTGCAGCATTGGAAGGAATTCCATTGCAAGTCAATTTGTGGGAGCAAATGGAATGAACTGTTTCAGATATAATGTTTTTCTACTTTTCAAACAGAAAGAACAGATGCAGAATGCTCAGTCATCAAACAACCTACAGATGAGCCAAAAGCTAATGATCTAAAAGGTAAGTACAATGCAAAGTGGGATAGTAATGACTATGGATAAAAGAGAAAGTTTTATTATTATTATAGAACCTGCAATGTAGGATAAAGACTGGCCAGAGGCTGATTGATGGATTAAAGAATCAGCAAAATTCCAATACTACAAGTAGCGCAACAGAAATACAGAAAAAAACAGCGCTGTCTCAGTGGTCTAACTAAGTATTCAAATTATATAACAAAAAAACATATAAATAAACACAAAAATCAATTATAGCCCTCTTGAAAATAAGAACAATTAATATACATAAATCTCAAAATAATCAGATTATTTAAAAATTAAATTAATACTTAGTGTACCGATGTCCACCAGAAAAAGCCTTAGAGATGACTGGAAATAGCATAGAGTTTAATTATTCCTTTTATCCCAAATATTTTCTATAGTGTGTAAATTATTTTAATAGATCATTGGGAGATCATAGAAGTGAATATAGATTTATTACCGCAGTCCTAATCTAAGCGGCCAGAGGATAAATCCTCCTAGTAAAGATAGCACAGTTGGTCAAAGATCTTGTGTACAGACGGGGAGGCCATTGCTGTGGTAGATAGATCAAAAGTAGAAATAGAAAGCGTAGCAGTGCTTATCCTCATTCGATCGGACAAGCAGCTTCTTCTCCCACTCCACTTTGAAAACTTTCATGGGTGATTGAATCACCGACTCCCCACAGCTTGAGGTTATCCGAGCAAGGAATGCTCCAGCCTATTGATCCCAGTATTTTTGGCAGACAGTGCTATACACGTCTCTGGTTTTGGGGTCCAAACGGCACACACTAATAAAAATAAACACTATCCTGATGCGTTTCATCCAAACAGGATTTCTTCAGAGGAAAATCATGAGTGAGGATACAAGTTTCCGACGGTCTCTTATAATACATGTAGCTTCATTAATTAAGTCACACTTGTGGAGTCCACGGCTTTTAAAATTCCATTATAGCAATATAGCTTTAGGTCATTAGTTTTTAGTTCAGATGTATAAAACAGCAGATCAGAATGCAAATAGATGTTATCCATACATATATAGAAGACATATATAATGAAAATTGAACCCTTAATAGCGCTATCAATCAAGAAGGCAAAATAGATTAAAAAACAAAGTAATTTTTTTTTTATTTATTAATATTACTAAAAGTTCTACTTGATGAGAGGTTCAGAACTAGACTCAACAATAAAACAACACCAATAAATACTTAAACAAGAAAAATCCTATTAACCCTTTATGGGGAAGGCTTTTAGGTATATACAAGAAACTTGTTTCCAGATCACTTGATATACATATTAAAATCCCACAGTTTACTGAGATAGGGCATTTAATACAGCAGAACATATCTCTTTCTATCTTTATTTATATTTTAATAAAATATTTTTTATTACTGGTTCTTATTCATTTATATATTCAATAATATCACCATATTTTATCTGTATATAGAGATATTTTCTGTATATTTTTCAATAAGACTAGGATTAGAATCCTAAATATATATAAAACTAGATAGATAGGTACTTTATTAATCTTTCCAATATAGCATAAAGTCAAAAGCCTAAATATATAGAAAAATAGATAGGCAGACAATGTATTCATCATTCCAGTTTATCCTACATAAAGAGAATATAATATTATAATATTCATATAGAATCAGATAACATATTTAACCTACATATTAACAGATTCCATTTAACTCCATTGTTTCCTTTAGCCCAATTGGGCTCATAGCTACTAGCAAAAAGATCCAGAATGTCTCTTGTCTACACAGTTTTCTAAAACGATCCCCTCCCCTTATTGTAGTGGGTATATGTTCCAAACCCGAATGTTTTAAACCTTCTACATTTCCACCATGTGATTCAAAAAAGTGCCTTGGAATACTGATTTTCAGATTTTTGTTAAAATATTTGTACGGTGCTCCATAAATCTGATTTGTAGAGGCGTAGTAGTATGCCCTATGTAAATCCGATCACAAGGACAAAATAATGCATAAACAACAATGGAAATATTACAGTTCATAAAACCTTTTCCTGTTCCTACTCCCTGGCAGTACAAACGATGGGTTTATCCCGTCTGCTGTATATTGTCAGTACAGGAAATAAGAAGACCCGGGGACTGTATATAAGTACCACTTCTTGCTTCCACCGGTGTCTTCTTATTTCCTGTTGCTAGCAGTGCCAGAGAGGAGTAGCCTTACCTGCAGGGTTCCTCCGGTCCATTCCTTCGGACTTGGTGGGAGAAGAGAGGTGATGACAGGCTTCTGTCCCAGGAAGGGTCCGAGTACCGCAGCCTCCATTGAGCGTCCGGAGCCCTCTGCCGCGCGGCTTTCCCGCGTGGCAGGCGCAGCGTTATGGCGCACTTCCGCCGCAGACGGCACTACGCAGGGCATTGTGGGAGCGACTGACTCGCCATATTGCTGCCACAGTGTGATCCTGGGCACCGGAGCCGAGGGGTATTTAATTGTCCCATCCCCTTCCTGTTTTATCTGTGAATTTCTCCAGCGTTCAGCATGTCTGAGGAGAAGCGCCCACTGACCAGGAGTTCAGGGTAAGTGTATAGCCTCTGCACCTTTAATTACTGTGCTATGTAGTTAGTTAGCTTGTTTAATCTAGATAGCTAGAAGTCATGTAGGTAGATAGTTAGTTAGTGTGGTTAGAGGTGATATTAGTAGTAGATAGGTTTATCTTGTCCCTTTTTTTTTTTAGATCTGAGGCCTGCAAGGGTAGGAAGGAGATTAATCCCTCCAAAAAATATCAACCCCTAAAATGTGTTGCCTGTGATTCTCCTTTACCAGAAGATTATAATGCAGGATCTTGTGAAGCATGTCTATCTAAAGTTCAGACTCAGCCCTCCCAACAGATGACTGAGTTCCTTCAAACGCTTAGAACCACACTAGCAGATACATTCTTAACTAAGGAAGACCTGCATAAAGTATCAAGTAAACAATCACGGTCTGTCGTATATGAGGAGTCAGAAGGGTCAGCAGAGGAAGGCAGATGTTATTCAGAAGGATCAGATCACTCTGATGAAGACCGCCAGGAACAACAAGAGGATTATGCCTTGAGTCCGGACCTAGTAGAAAATCTACTTAAGCTTATCTATAAAATGCTGAAGAGACAGGAATCAAAGGAGGACAAGGTACTTCAAGACCTTATTTTTGGAGACCCAAAGAAGAAACAGAAAGTGTTTCCCTTGTTGCCTTTGATTAAAGATCTGATAGTAGAAGAGTGGAAAATCCCAGACAAGAAGTTTTCAGGTATTAATAAGATAGCTAAAGTGTATCCTTTTTCCGCTGAAGATGCCCGTAAGTGGAATGACTCCCCGAGAGTGGTTGCCGCCATCTCACGGATATCAAAAATGACCACTTTGCCCTTGGAGGATGCAAACACTTTCAAGGACAATATGGAAAGAAAAGTGGAAGTAACACTGCTTAGCTAGGGCTACTCTGAGACCAGCTATCGCATCAGCCATCACCTCCAGAGTTATGCATACCTGGTGTCAGGAACTTGAGAGAAGTATTGCTGACGGTATTAAAAGAGGAGACCTGGCAAAGATTTTGCAGGACATTCAGTTGGCGACATAATTTCTCTGTGAAGCGTCGCTGGACGTGGTCAAGCTCATGGCTAGGTCTATGGCTACTGGCACAGTGGCCAGAAGAGCCCTCTGGCTTAAACCTTGGGTGGTGGATAGTCAATCAAAGCACTGCCTCATATCCCTTTCGTTTATGGGGGAATATCTTTTGAACATAAACTGGATGATATCATTCAGAAAACGTCGGGTGGCAAATCTAGTTGGCTACCGCAGGACAAACCATCAAGGTTATCTCAGGCAGAATACAAAGAAGCTAGGTCCTACAGACCGGGTAGATCATATGCTAGAAGATTTCAGCCTAGTCCATCTCGGAGCAGTTTTCGGGGTCAAAGGAGCAGAGAGGGGCGTTTTTTTCGTCCCTTTACCCAATGATACCAACAGCAACAATCGTCCTGCCACGGAGGCCGAAGTGGGAGGACGTCTTCTTCAGTTCGGCCACGTATGGACTTCAACCATCTCAGACAGGTGGGTGTTAGATGTTGTTCAATATGGTTATGTGTTAGAGTTCTTACACAGACAAGAATTACACTGGTATGTGCAGTATTTAACCCCAAGGACAGTATAGCATCTCTTTTAAAACAGAAAGTTATAAAGAGAGTTCCCTCGTTACAAAGGGGTCTGGGGTGTTACTCCAAAATATTTGTGGTCTTAAAACCATCAGGAGATTATTGTACCATCCTGGACTTAAGAAGCCTAAACTAACATATACAAGTAAAGAAGTTCAAGATGGAATCTTTAAGGTCAATTCTTATTTCTTTGCCTATAGGGGTATTTATGACATCTGTGGATCTCAAAGACGCCTATTTACATATTTCTATTTTTCTTGCACACCAGAAATATCTCAGGTTTTCTGTCTTCGGATGTCATGATCAGTTCACTGCCTTGCCTTTTGGGCTATAATCGTCTCCCCGAACATTTACAAAAGTTCTAGCCCCACTTATAGCAGTCCTCAGACAACAGGTCATCTCGTTCTTAGAGAATCATGGATGGCTAGTCAATTATACCAAGAGTCAGCTTTGTCCAAAACAATTAATAACATATTTAGGAGTCAATATAGATTCATTGCAAGACAAAGTGTTTCTCCCTCTTTCCAGGGCAGAAAAGATCTGACAGGAGGCGTACAGACTAAGAGGTCTACCGTGGGTCTCAGCAGGCGACTGCATAAAGATGTTAGGACTGATGGCAGCAACGTTGGATACTCTGGTATGGGCAAAATTTCACTACAGGAGTTTTCAACACTGCTTTCTGAAACATTGGGACAAAGATCCGTTCCAGCAAGATCAGGTCATTGCCCTAACAGCGGAAGCCCAAAATGATTTATGGTGGTGGTCAAACCTTGACAACCTCATCACCAGGAAGCATCTCAGAGTTCAAAATCCAAGGATTTTGACTACCGATGCCAGCAATCAAGGTTGGGGGGCAACATGCTCAGGCCTGTGGACACAGGGCACTTGGCAGCAAGACATCACAAATACAAATTCAAACGTGCTAGAGATGATGGCAGTTCTCAATGCGTGTGTACATTTTCAAGATCTTCTGACAGGTCAGCATATCATCATTCATTCGGACAACAAGTCAGTGGTGTCATATGTAAACTGACAGGGGGGCACCAGAAGCAAAAGTCTGATGGAGGTAACAGCTCTTTTACTACACTGGGCAGTAGATCATATAACCTCAATAACTGCAGTTTACATCGCAGGTCACCTCACCGTGGAAGCAGATTTCCACAACACTATGTTCCAACATCTTACTCAAAGATGGGGTATGCCGCAAGTAGATCTTATGGCCACGAGAAACAACGCCAAGGTAAAACAGTTCATTTCCAGGTACAGAGAACTACAGGCTCTCGACATAGACGCACTAACAGCCCCGTGGCCATTCAAGCTGGCATACGCTTTCCCACCTGTTCCAATAATAGCTCGACTTCTGAGAAGAATAGCAGAAGAAACAGCCACAGTTATAGTCATCCTACCATATTGGCCTCAGAGAACCTAGTTTCCCCTGGTCCTACAACTAGCTATAGACCATCCATGGAGGCTGCCCATGTATCCAGGCGAACTCAGACAGGGGAAAATACGTCATCCTTGTCCCCAGGGACTCAAACTGATGGCGTGGCTGTTGAGAGCTCAAGACTGAAATCTAAAAGACTCTCAGATAAGGTAATTACAACATTACTTAAATGTTGTAAACCTTCCACTATTAAAGTTTATAATAGAATATGGGGAATATTTGTAGCTTGGTGTAATGCTAATCAATTATCATGTGTGGAACCTTCAACTGGACAGGTACTAGATTTTCTTCAGGCTGGTTTAGAAAAGGGCCTGTCGGTAAGCTCCCTCAGAGTTCAAGTTTCAGCAATCAGTGCTATATTGGATCGTGGACCTTGCAATAACAGACATATTAGACACTTCTTTCAGGCAGCAATTAGAATTCGACCAGCATTCAGGAGACCCATAGCTCGTTGGGATCATAACTTAGTGTTAAATGCTCTAGCTGAAAGTCCATAACTAATCCTAACTTTCTGCCTAAAGTGGTGTCTAGTTTCCATATCAATCAGGAAATATCTCTCCCTGCTTTATGCCCTTATCCCAAAAATTCTAAGGAGACAAGATTGCATTCCTTAGATTTGGTCCGTGCATTAAAAATATATTTAGAAAGGACCAAAAGGGTCAGACAATTATTCATCTAATCAGAGGGAGCAAAGAAAGGCCAAGTGGCATCTAAATCCTCAATTGCCAGATGGATCAAATGTTGCATAGCTGAAGCCTACAGGATCAGAGGTCAGGAACCAACAGCGGGTATTAAAGCTCGTTCCACCAGAGCAGTGGCAGCTTCATGGGCAGAAAGAGAGTCGGCCTCAATTATAGAACTGTGTAAAGTGGCAGGCTGGTCATCATCCCACACCTTCACAAAGCATTATAGACTGGATCTACATGCCTCTGCCAATGCTACCTTTGGTAGAAGGGTACTTTCCTCGGTACTATAAGGTATAAGTATCCCACCCATGTTGCACTGCTTAGGTAAAACCCATCGTTTTGTACTGCCTGGGAGGAGGAACAGGAAACGAGACATTATTACCTGATAATGTGGTTTCCTGGACTTCTCCATGGCAGTACAAACATACCCACCACACGGTATAACAAATTTTTCTATGATGTGTTTATATCTTTTACAGCTTAAGAAAGTTGGAAGACACCGGTGGAAGAGGTGGTACTTATATACAGTCCCTGTGTGTTCTTATTTCCTGTACTGGCACTATACAGCAGATGGGATAAACCCATCGTTTGTACTGCCATGGAGGAGTCCAGGAAACCACATTATCAGGTAATAATGTCTCGTTTATAGAGAAGGGAACTGAACCATGTTTGTAATTAGTAATCTTATTCATAATGAAACCACAAGTGGTACATCTAGTGTTCCCACATCTGAAGCACCTTTGTTGCTTTGTTTGAAACCACATTTTATTTAATTGACCAGTGGTTTATCTTTAAAATTTAAGTACTGATGATATTTTTTTAATTTATATTCTTTTTAAAAACAACCTTCGGGTTTTTTGGAAGTATGGTCTTCAAGATTAGATCTTGTTGTAGAATTGGCTAATTATTAACAATAATCTTTTTAACTTGGGTTGAACATCTATTAAATTTAGAAACAAACACTATATAAAATGTTCCCATTTCCACCAAATCAGACTCCTTCATAGATATATTTTTACCTTTATTTTTATCAATCATGTCTCTCCGACTTCAGATAAAACTTTATCTAGAATATGCTTTGGATATCCCCTATATTTAAGGGTCTCTAAAAATTCTTCTGCTTGCTTCAAAAACACTCCTCCGATGAACAATTTTGCTTCAACCTTTGGTATATTTTTCCGCCAACTGGATAGGTGGGAGCTCTTAAAATGCTAAATAATAGAGTCTTCTACGATAATAGATAGATCTAAAAAATCTATTGAGTTTCTATCAATCTTATGTGTAAATTTTAAATTATAATCGTTGGGATTAAGTGATTCAACAAATTCGCCTTATCAAACCCACCACCCCAAATAATAAATAAATCATCAATGTAATGGCCATAGAGGACCAGCTCCACCGCGAACTCCCCCCACACATGTTGATCCTCAAAATCGCCCATGTACAGGTTGGCATAGTGAAGTGGGTCCCCATCGCTGTCCCCATCACCTGTAAATAATACACGTCAGTGAACAGAAAATAATTATGTGATAATATATATTGAATGGCATTAACAATAAAATGATTGTGTTTAGTGTTTGAATTTTCCAATTTATTAATAAACTCTAAACCTTTTTTATGAGATATATTGCTGTAGAGTGTTTCTACATCTAAAGAAATAAACAAATAATGTGGCTGCCATTCAATACCTCTTAAAAGTGAAAGTTAATGGGTAGAATCCCGTAAGTAAGAACAAAGGGCCTGATCCAGACCTACGCTCACATGTGAGCTAACGTTGATCGTATAGTGACAACTTCCGGTCGTACCAAAGACCTTTTTTGTAGCAGCGTTTCTGGCATCCGTATTATTTGCATTTTTTCCGACGACGGAGCGTGTTTATAGTACGCAGTTAGTACGGACGCTGGAGTTAAGGAATGTAGGTGGGGGGAGCCATTTAAATTGTATAGTATGGGCGTGCTAAGCGTTGTTTATACGCAATGAACGTACGGACGGCCGCGGGAACGAACACAAAAGTTAGGGTAGGGTTTGCCGAGCGTATGGATGCTCAACTAGGTACGAGCAAGGGGAGTACCTATTGCCATGCATTGGTGGTACGTTCGGCAATAATACGCTACGCACACCAGTGTAGGTCTGGATCAGGCCCAAAGTTATTTAACCAGTGGTTGTAAAAATAAATCAACATAATGTGACAGAGAAATCAAAGACCCAATACCAGAAATTAAACAGGTTGAGAAATTAAACTTTTGTGCAACTTAGTGGTAATAAGTGGCTGTGACAATACTTCATAAAAATCATGATTTGACAACTGTTGTAAGGCCTCTTTTATATAATCCACTCTATCTTGAAGTACCACCGCACCACCCTTATCAGCCATTTTAATGACCAAAGAAGGGTAATTTTTAAGATCCTTTAAAGCTATTTATTCAGATTTAGTTAAATTAGAAAAACTATTCTGTTTACCCATCAAACTCTTATTATTCTGACATAATTCTTTAAATTTAGTTAATGAAGCAATCAATTGAAGCTCCCCTTGTTGATTGGGGAAAAAATTCAGATTCCCTCTTACATCCAGTATATTTTTGGCTTGTTTCGTTGACCACAGTAATGTTCTCTAATCTTAATTCTTCTAGAATGGCTACAGAGTTGGATTCTTAGGTACAAGAGATATATTAGTTAGTTCCTTTCCCACAAAGTATTTTTTACTGCAAATGGTTCTAATGAACTTAATTAGTAGCGCAACAGGCAAGTTTTTAATATTTTTTTATTGAAATGAACATGTTGAAACGTTAAATATTTATATTGTACTGGAAACTTGATATATCTATATTGTACTGGGGAACAAAGAAACTACATTTTATTTTCATTTAACAATGGCAAGTGTGTGTGATGGGGATTATAACTGAGGGTAACTAAATTCAACTAGGGTAAAAGTAAATAGAGGAAAGTATTATTATAAGACGGGCAATAGTGTGGGATGGAGATTATAAAAGAGGGTAAAAACTTAACAACATGACACTTAACAAAAATAAAAAAGAGAAATTTTAATTGCGTCTTTTAGACTGCATATACGCAATTTACGTATCAAAACGATACGCAGATTACGTACAATAGCTACTATGCATGCGCAGTAGCTATTGTTTATTGAATTACGTCTGTCTATGGAAGACGGATGTAGTTCTGGATCCGGCCCATTATCATTAACCATTATTAGCCCAGGGTCCACATGCAGGCTCCATTAAAAGTCTAGAGTCCATTATCAGCCCAAGATGCACATGCAGCTCCATTAATAGTCCAGAGTCCATTATCAGCCCAGGGTCACATGCAGCTCTACTAAAAGTCTACAGTCCATTATCAGCCTAGGGTCCAAATACAGCTCCATTAAAAATCCAGAGTCAAAATGCACATGCAGACTCCATTTACAGAGTTCTGGAGTGCTCCTTAAAAAGTCCAGAGTTCTGGAGTGCTCCATAAAAAGTCCAGAGTTCTGGAGTGCTCTATTAAAAGTCCACAGTTCAGGTGTGCTCCATTAACAGTTCAGATCCAAGTTCAGGTGTCTCAATAAGATATATTCCATCAAATTTTCATTGAAGATCCAACAAGCATAGATAAACTCAATATACATGTTCCATAGACACCCCCCCGCTGTCATACCGTATGACAAGCAAGCGGCATCTAGATAAGCTGTACAGCCTCTGTCCTCTTCCACAGCTAGCTTTCAGCATGCCGGAAGGCCAGCTGTGGAGGGAGGCAGGGGCAATACAGCCTTCACAGACACTGCTGCCTGTCTTACAGTGTAACAGCAGGAGGGGTGCCTCAGGACCAGCATGGAGCTGCAGAATGGGTAGAAGTGGGGATGTATTGGGGGCGGGTCATCATAAGGAGCGGGGGCCTCTTAGCCAGCTGGACTGGCGTGGACATGATGCTGAAACTGGTCAGGTAAAAATTATTTATTTATTTTTACTTTTTAATAACACACATACACCTCCTTACACTACACCCCACACATACACCTCCTTACACTGCACCCCACACATACATTTCCCACATACACCCCCTTCCACTACACCCCACACATACACCCCATTACTCTATACCACACACATACACCTTCCACTTACACTCCCTTATACTACACCCTACGCATACACCTCCCACATACACCCCCTTACATTACACTCCGCATATACACCACCTTACACTACAACCCACACATACACCCCCTACACTATACCCCACGCATGCACCCCCTTACATTACACCCCATTACACTACACCCCACATATATACCCCCTTACACTATACCCCACACATAAACCTTCTTACACTACACCCTCTTACACTACACCCCGCATATACACCACCTTACACTACACCCCAAACATACACCCCCTTACACTACACCCCACACATACACCCCTTACATTACACATCACACATACACCCCCTTACACTACACACCTCACATACACATACCCCATGGCCAGTATGACCAGGAATTCTGCATCGGCAATTTCCATTTGTTATGTATTCTGGATATGGTCCTTGATGAGGTTAGGTATCAGTGTCTCTACAGATATGTGGCTGGTAGAGTTTTAGGACAGAACGTGATCCCTGTTAAGTGCAGTACGTCAATGAAAATGTCTGTTTCTAAGGTTAAATACGTAAATATTTGAACTATATAAAAAGCTATAAAATTCCACAGTTTTGAAAGCAAAATTAGTATGATTATGGTATATTGGGTGTAAGGTTAGTATTGATAACGTGTTGATAACGTGTTGAGTGAGAGGGAATTTTAAACATTGTGATTCCAAGGGAATGTGCAGTGAGGCTGAATATGGAAATGTTCCAATAGTTTAATAAGATATAAATGAGGGCAGTGATATTAGATAAGGGATAAATGCAGTATTTTATATTTAATAATTAATTTTAAAAAAAGAACACTATTATGAATGAATGCAAAATTGAGATTGAAAAAAGGGAAACACATCTTAAAGAATTTACAGATCATGAACACTACAAGGTGAACGTAGAAGTGCTGAATAAAAAAGTGGACAGGATAGAATTGGAAATAAGGAAAAGCAAAGAAGAGAAATTCAAAAGAGACAAACTTGATTACATATATGGAAGAGTAAAGAACTGAAAAAAATTAGGAACAAACTACACATATGGAGAAAGGAAGTATCAGAAAAGATCAAAAACAAACTTCTACTATGGAGGATCTAAACAACAACTAATAACTGAAGAACCAAGAAACCAACCAATCCAGCAACATCCCTTAAGAACTACAGAGTTATCAGTTAGAAGGAAAGAACCAATTACTACACACAATAGGTTCACAGAACTAATACAAGAATCTGATAGTGATGGGGATTTTTTATCCCCAGACCCATCTACACTCCCTTTACAGAAGAGGAACCATCTAAAAGAGAATATAAGGATAGCATCCCTCATAAAAAGAAGATACCAGGAAGAAGAGGAAGATCACAGAAAAAACTAAGTAAGAAAATAATGAAGTAACCAACATACATGACCTGGGAATTTTCAATCTATCAGACTACAACCTTACTAAGGACGACATATCCCTACTGAGTAAAGGTTTTTCATTCGCACCTACTTTCCAACCTAACAAAATCGACCTATTTATTGATTTAAATAAATTCATCTGCAATGTGACATTGAAGAGACATTTTTCCAGATTGGACACCGCAATGATAAAGAATTATGAAAGCATACCCAATCAGTCAGGCCTGAAGTGCTCATCAAAGTTTTACCCACTGGAATCTAGAAGAACACATATTGACACATTTTATGAACTGGTAAAGAAGGATCTAAATTTGTTGGAGATGGACAAATCAAACGATAACCTGACCCAGAAAGAAAAAAGATCACTGAAAATATTAAAAGAAAATAATAAGCTGGTCTTCAAACAGGCCGACAAAGGGGGAGGCCTTGTCATCTTGAACCGAACAGACTACGAGGTAGATACACTCCACCTCCTATCTGATAGAGACTCCTACAGACACTGTCACGGTCTGCGGCTGCAAGCGCCGCACTTACCCTGTCAGATGTCTCTGGCAGCAGTCTTCTCCCTGCGGTGCTGCAGTTTTGGATTTCAGAGCCTGTCACTGTGCAGTGACAGTCTCCTATACTTACCTTGTCACAGGCCATCTAGCAGCAGCTTCCTCACTCTGCAGCCCTCCAGAAGTTCCTGTGAAAGTTTCCATTACCACATGTGTGTTTGTGTCTGGGATTAGGCATTTGCATCATTGCCTCTCTGGTGCATGGGCGTCGCCATCTTGCCTCCTGTCAGGTGATTCCCAGTAACCTCTCAGATGCTTCACCAACCACACACGATTCCTCCAGCCAATCTGTGCACTGGGCGGGCTATTTAAACTAAGTGCACAGTCCCTGCTGTGCCCAGATCTACTTGGTCTTCATGAAGCTGGATATCCTGACAGAGCTCTCCTGTGCCTTGCTGACTCCAGTCCACAATCCAGGTAACCTGTCGTCCTGGTCCTGCCGTGGTCAGGTCCAGTAGCCTCGTGGCGCACCCCAGCACGCCAGTCCGGCGCACCCCAGCACGCCAGTCCGGCGCACCCCAGCACACCAGTCCGGCGCACCCCAGCATGGCGCACCCCAGCACTCCAGTCTTGCCTTGCCCTGCCGGAGACCTGATCCAGCCCTGCCTTGCCTTGCCGGAGTCCTGCCCGTGGTCCAGTCCTGCCTGTGGTCCAGTCCTGCCCTCTATTCCTGAGGTTCCGTCCTGAGGTCCAGTCCTACGGCCTACTCCTGAGTTCCAGTCGGCTCATCCCTGCTGTCACCAGTTCTGTTACTCCGGTCTCCGCTGATCTTCCCCTGCTGACTCTGGCTCTCCTGCACCATCCACCTGGATACACTACCTTCATTCCACTGTCAGCCCTACACTGGTACTACCCGGATTTCACTACCACATCCAGAACCCTTGCTTACGGACTCTTATCACTCATCCATTTCCCTTGGTCCCTCTGCCTCCTTTAATCCAAAGACTGTTCATTGTTTTTCCCTTGTTCCTGTTTTGTGCAACCAGTCCTATTAAAGTCATAATTTATTCGCTTCACTCCTGCTCATCTGTTGCTTCCCTGGACACCGGGGGCAGGTCCCAACACTCCTCGCAGTTCGTGACAGACCATTAATGAAGGACCCTATGGAAGACTTCCTTGATGAATTCAGACCTCTATTATCCAACAGCCTCAGAAAACAAATAATAAACAAAGACGAATTTAAATTTTTACTCATCAATAATTCTATTACACCAACATTTTACCAATTGCCGAAAATACAGAAATGGTTAAACAACCCTCCAGGTCGACCAATTGTTGCTGGTATCGGCTCCTTGACATCTAATATTTCAAAATACGTAGAGGTCTTCTTACATAAATATGTAGTGAATCTTCTCTCATATATGAAGGATACCACAGCCATTATACAACAACTGGACAGTGGAATGGAGAAAAAGATATAAATGGATAACAATCGATCTCCAATCACTATATACATCAATTCAACACCAGAAAGGCCTCCAATCCGTTAAAGAATTCCTCGCGGAGGACCCAACTCTTGAACATGAACATGGCAATTTCATCGGCGAAATAATCCTATACATCCTGGAACACAATTTTTTCAAGTTCTTAGACCTGTTCTATATCCAAACCTGTGGGAAGGCGATGGGGATGGCCTTTGCTCCCAGCTTCACTAACATCCAAATGGGAAGCTGGGAGAGGAGATACATCTACAATGAAAACCTATATAGGGGCATCTTTACTTCTACAAACAATGTATAGACAACATCTTGATATTTACATTTAACATCTCTGAAGACCACATTGAATATCTAGACCTTCGACAGAAATTCAGGCCCCTACCCTTTCCTTCATTACCCAATTCAACAAGTCAGAAGCAAAAATTAAAAATTTCCTACAAAAACATTGGAACATCCTCCAAATGGATCCAGCATTAGCAAATATTATCTCAGATAAACCAAGAATCATCTATAAGAAGGCTAGAAACTCAAAGGAGATCCTAGCCCCAAGCCTACTACAAATAGAATAGAAGGAGACGGAATACTTGCTTAAGAAGGAGCTTACGGGCTCAAACAAATGTGGGAACTGTATAGTGTGTAAACACGTCAGCACACATTCCAGAATACGGACCATTCTGAAACTTTCCCAATAAAAGACCCTTTTTATTTATTTTTTCGAAAATATTTTTATTAAGGCTTTGGTACAGTAATTAGATGAAAAGATATACAGTCAGTTACCATACATAGTTTGAATATTAATAAGTGAATTATTTTACGACAATTGACTATATTATTATTCATTCGAAGCCCCCTTTTTTATATTTTAATAATTAACAATTAACTAACTAACTCCCCCATGGGTGTTTTGAGAAGGGCTTGTTTGGTGTGCAGCGGGAGCGATTGAATATATGGACCCCAGCATTGAAACAGACCCGGCGCCAACAGTTCCCTATTTGACTATGTTTCTAGCCAATCCATGGTAAACAAGAAAAGGAGTCTAGATGTGGCTAACACTCCATTGCTGGTTTTGCATCGGATATCCCCACAGCAGCCAGTATGGAGGCAAATTTCGTATTTTCACTAGGGATTTCTGTCTGACCAGTGAGGTGTCCAAATACAGCCCACTTAGGTGTCGGAGTGAGATGCTTGCCTAATAAGTTGCTGCCATAAGATGCTAGATCATTCCAAAAAGATTGTATTGGCTGGCACAGCCACAGACAATGGAATAGGTCTGCATTTGAGGTTTTACACTTAGGGCAGATGTCTTCTGCCGAGATGCCAATTTGTCGCCGTCTCTTGGGAGAGAGGTAGGATTGATGCAGTATCCTGTAGGCCATTTCTTGATAGGAACTGGCCGGCTGGGTTTTTAGGGACATTGTGCAGGAGGACAAAATGTCTGATGGTGTGAGGCTAGGAATGTGGGAAAGCCAGTCATTAACGCTTTTTAGATCAGTGTCGGGTACAATTTTTGGTTTTATAATTGTGTAAAGTGCTGATATGGAATTATTGCCTTTTAAAGCTAGAGAGTCAAGGATATTGGTTACGTCTTGTGGTGATAACAAGCGCATAACTGATTGTGCATAATGACGAATTTGGGCGTACTGGAAACTATGATGTGCTAAGATTGAATATTTGGTCATGGTCTCTTGGAAAGTATATGGGTGGTGGGAGCTGTCCAAGATGTCATTTATTTGACCTATGCCTATGTCAGCCCATTTCGTGAATGGATATGTGGCTGGGTTCCCTAGGAAGGGAAGAAGGATGGAAATAGTGGTGTTTAGGCCTCTAATTTTTCTAGCCAACCTCCAAGCTTTGCAAGTGGAAGTGAGCAGAATGTTATCCACTTGTAGTGTGTTGAGAAGTGCGGGTGGAGCATGTAATATATATGTCAGGGAGTATGGAGTGCACAATTGAGCTTCTAAGGTTAAATTAGTATATAGTGTTTTCCCTCGGATCCAATCAATGGCATGATGCAGTAGGCACGCTATGTTGTAAAACTTTATATTTGGCAAATTAACTCCGCCACTTGATTTTTGCGGTTGCAGTTTGACTAGGCTGTTTTTGGCCTTTTTCCCCTAACATATAAATGTTATATGTTTGTTAAGGAGCTGGACACCCAATAAAAGACTTTATGAATTGCTCAAGTATTTCAGTGATTTATCTACTTGAATGTACATGCAGGAATGTAGGAAAAACAAAGAGGATGGTAAAACTGCGAGTACAGTTGCACATACGGAACATAAAAAATTGTCACTTTATTTCAGTACACTCTGCAAAAGTCCACCAATTAGACCATACCCAACTGAAAGTAACCTTTACTGAACTTGTTAAATTAGGAGAAAGGTGCCGTAACCTCACGATGATGCATTTTTAAACTAAACACCTTAAAACCCCCTGGCTTGAATTAAGGGTATGAAATAGCAACAGTTTTGGATTAATAAAATATTAAAATATTAAAATCCCAATTCTCTAAAACTCCTTTTACTCAGTAAAGAATTGCCTTCATAGGTTAGCCCCCCCTTTTTTAAACACTCCCCCCCTCTAATTTTCTAAATAAATTACCGTAAATTATTGTAACCTCTCAATTTTTTATTATTTATTTATTATTACTATTATATTGAATTAAATCTAACTGACTCTGATTAATATAATAAACTTAGAAATTTCCACCGTCCTTATCCAATTATTTAATTATTCAATGTCTTTATATGTAACGATTTTAATGTTCCTGATTATTAATTATTAAATGTAAAATACTGTATAAATTCATCCCTTATCTAACATCAGTGCACTCATTTATATCTTATTTATTTCCAATTCAACTCATAATATTCTAATTGAACTATTGGAACTTTTCCATATTCAGCCTCACTGCACATTCCCTTGGAATCACAATGTTTAAAATTCCCTCTCACTCCACACATTATCAATAATAACCTTACACCCTATATACCATAATCATACAAATTTTGCCCTCAAATCGTCGCTAGCAACTATTAATAATAATCTAACAACTAAAATGCACATTGTTACATGTTATGTGTGTTTGTTTAATAATGTACCATCACACGGGATGACCGCGATACACCTGACAACTGTCAATCAAAGACATCTTTAAAAGGTGCCAACATGGGCGTTTGAACTCTTTCACTGGGTCCCTGAGGAAGTCAGCAAGGTGTAGCGACACCCCAGGATGAAACGTGTTGGACCCCACGTTGCTAACGCTACTAAAAACTAATTGAAAGCTGCATTGCCATCTGCTACGATTAGCGCACTGAGTCTGTGAATCGCCGTCCGGAACTGATCACCCCAGAAGACGCAGCACATATAACAGATCGCATTCTGCAAGCAGCCACCTGTGAACCTGCTGCCCGAACTGTGAGCCCTTGGAGACGGACGCAGCACATGCACAGTTAAGATTTTAATCTGAAAGCAGCTATATATGTTTTTATCGCCTATACCTAATTGCAATTTGGTAAGCAGATTTTATTATACCTAGTAAAGTGTTTTAATTATAGTACACTATGGTCTTGTGATCTTTCTTGTTTTCTATGCCACAGATGCAAACTGATGCTCCTAACAAAGAGCCCCACTATATGCAATAACTAAAGAATACTTCTGGTACGCATAGAATAGAAGTTTAGCAGTGAATCACGACATACTGCACCATAATCTTGTTGTGTTCTCTTTTCCCTTTTTTGTACTTGTCTTGTCAAATGTGGTTGTCTCACTTACCTGTTATATAATCAATTGAATACTGTACTGAGCACCCCGTTTCCAAATATTCATAGACACATCCTAAATGAGCAAAATAGAACCTATACCAGTAATAGGTTCACCTGTTTGGTACCGGGGAGCTAGACTTAATATCACTTTTGGTTAGTACAGCTAAATAATCAATAAAATAACATATTAGATGCTTTTTTAATTAGTTCAGTGCGCTAGTAAGAATCCTAGTTTACCGTATATACTCGAGTATAAGCCGACCCGAATATAAGCCGAGGCACCTAATTTTGACACAAAAACCTGGGAAAAGTTATTGACTCGAGTATAAGCCTAGGGGGGGAAATGCAGCAGCTACTGGTAAATTTCAAAATAAAAATAGATACCAATAAAATGTCATTAATTGTATCATCATGTGTATCCAGCACCCAGTATCCAGTGTGCCCCTCTGTGTGTCCTGCCAGTCAGTCTGCCCCCTCTAGGTGTGTCCTGCCAGTCTCTGCCCCTTCCCTGCTGAAACATTGGACTTACCTCAGTTGCCCCTTAATGCCTGCCAACATATCTGCTCCTCGCCAGTATGTAACCTGCACCACCTCCCATGTCATATACATGATCACATGTCCATGTGGTCTTGTATACATTGGCAAAACTATTAGACAGTTTCGTGAGAGGATGGCACAGCACAGATCGGCTATTAGAGCGGCCATTGGCAGTGGCACTTCAGAGCAACCTGTGGCGAGACATTTTGCACAACATCAACACAGTATGGCCACTCTACGATACAGAATTATCGACCACATACCACCACTCCCCAGAGGGGGTGGGACCGGGACTTGGCCCTATGCCAACGTGAGACCTCATGGATACACAGACTAAATACAGTGTCACCCCATGGACTTAATGAAAATTTGAATTTGTCATGTTTTTTATAATATTGACATGCATAGTGTGTATGATATCTTGAGTTCACATTTAGAGTTGAGCTCTGATTTATGTTTGGCATTCATTTGTCCCGAGATTGACCAGTATTGATCCTTTAGACTCTATATATTTGTTTATGGTGTTCATTGTGTTATTATCTTTTGTCCTATTATTTTCTTTCCGTTTCTTTCATTTACTTTTCCATATGCTGGCTGTGACATCACTGCTGTCATGGAGTGTATGTCTCCAACTTTTTGATATTTTCTACAATGTGTAGCCTTGTCTTGCTCTGTCCTGGGTGAAGGACATTCGTTCCACATGTATCACATGTATGTACTTTAGGCTATTGGCATTTTGTCCCTACGTGTGTTGTTATCACAGCAGTGTTTTACCCTTTATTGTACAACAGGCCCCGCTAGTGCGGGTATAATATTTTCATATGTGTCCTATGTGCGCTGTCTTTCAGCACTGTGCTGTTTGCGCATTTCTCCTTGACATGGCCGGCTTGGACTTCTTTATTATCATTGCCTTGTTCCCTATGCTGAGGGAGCGTGTTGTTTGTCGTTGGTGACCCAACGTCATTATTCAGCGTGCACCGCAGGGAGACAGCCAGAGACAGAGCAGCGGGGAGAGCCTGACACAGACGCAGGGACCGCCAGGTTGACAGCAGAAGGTAAGGAGGGAGAGGCTGTCCCTCTGGCGGTCCCTGCGTCTGGCTCTCTTCCCCGCAGCTCTGCCTCCGGCTGTGTCCCTGCGGTGCATGCTGAATAATGACGTTGGGTCACCCAACGTCAAATACTAAACATATATAAAAAATACTATCAGCTGATAGATATTAACAGTAATATTCGAGAACAATACCCTATATAACAGTGTAAGTAAAAACTTGACACTATAATATATCACCTACTGGCAATTATTCTTAGATATAAATGAGAGATATCTCACATGCAATAATCAACAGATAATTGACTAAACCGTAAAGCAAAAATCTGTATAAACCAAGAATAGGGATAATATAAATAGAGATGACTGTGAGCATTTCAAAAAGTTATAATCCAAAATAATATATAGAGCTATATAGTAAGATATATAGTAAGTCTATTGGAAGCACAGGGCGCCTGACTTGATGACTGACATGCCTATGCTCCTCCCCCACCTCCCTACTGTAGAAACAAAGGGCGCCTGCCTTTTCAGCTCAACACAGTGACACTGACAGGCGCCCTTACCACGAAGCTCTGCCGACAGCGCCTGGCAAAAGAAAATGAAGCACACAGGCTGCTGTTCGATAAAAAATGATATAAGTTTATCAGACTGGACTGGTAGATAAGTTTATAGAAGCGCAGAGCGCCTGATTCTTTTATGTCAAACCCCCTGTAGGTAGAAAAAACCTTAAAATGCAACCCCCATCAAAAATTTTTTGGGGGGGGGCACCTTGTCCCCCCCCTGCCCCCTGTTCCAGCACCTATGATCACACCTGTACAACTCAAAAACTTCTGGGACAATTAGAATTCTAAATAGCTTGAGTTTGTTGATGACAATCTGGAGGACTGGGATGATCATATACTCTTTTAGAATACCATAAATGCAGTTATGAGAGATCACTGTCACATATCGCGGCAGACGCCGCACTTACCCCATCTGCCGTCTTCTGGTTCCCTGCCGCTCTGCCGCCGCGGTCTCCCGGAGTCTGCCACTATTACAGTGACAGACTCCTATACTCACCCTGATGCTGTCTGAGCCTGGCGTCCCATGTGTCTTCTGGCGCCAAGCGCCGCGGGACCTCCGTTCTGTGGGCGCCGCCATCTTGCTTGGAGTCACATGCACTGAATCACCAATGAGGAAGCTGCCTTTCTGGTCCTCCAGCCAATCGGTGCACAGGACGCACTATTTAAACCGTGTGCACAGTTCTAACGATGCCAGAACAACTAGGTCTTCTAGGTGCCTGGTACTCCTGCATTGTGCTGTTTGTTCCTGATCCAAGTCTTGATCCAGTACCCTGTCTTCAGTCTTGGATCCTGAATCCAGTCCTGTGGTCCAGTCCTCTGGTCCAGTCCTGAGGTTCCGTCCTGAGGTCCAGTCCTGAGTTCTAGTCCTGTGGTCCAGTTGGTTCAACCCTGCTGACTCAAGCCCTGCTGACTCCGGTCCCGCTGATTCCGGCCCCGCTGACTCCGGTCCAGCTGACTCCGATCCTGCTGACTCCAACCTTATAGTCACCCAACCCGGACTCCATCAACACCAATTCTACGATCATCTAACCCGGATTCATCTACCAGCATCACTTCAGCTCCACAGTATTCCAACCCGGATTCATCTACCAGCATCACTCCAGCTCCACAGTATTCCAACCCGGATTCATCTACCAGCATCACTCCAACACCACAGCATTCTTCTTCGGACTCTTCACACCTACCAGTGTGACCTCTTGCTCACGGACTTTTACCTACCCCTGCGCTGCCACTCCCCTTGGACCCTCTGCATCCTTTATTACAAAGACTGATTATCATTGTCTTCCTTTTAGTTCTGTATGCACCCGTCTGTTATTAAACCTGCTCACTTTCATTTCAAACCATCGCAGTTGTCTTCATCCCTAAAACACGGAACCGATCCCAAACACCCTCTGAACGTGACAGGTTGTTCTGGCCCGATGGATCCTACCGGGGCAAACCCTCAGGGAACTACTGCTGACATGGCTGCACGAATTTAGCAACAAGAAGTAACTATGGGACAGGTGGTGTCATGCCTCCATGAACTTGCTAACCAAGTTGGTGCATTCCAACACACTGTCATGCACCAGAATCCTGCTTCTTCGTCCAGGGACTCATCTGGAGTGCCGAAAATACCTTTATCTACTCCCGCTAAGTATGACGGAACCCCTAAACTTTGCCGGGGATTTCTCAATTATGCCTGCTCCATTTCAAACTACAACCAGAAAATTTTCATTCAGATGGTATTAAAGTGGCATACATCATTTCTTTATTGAGTGGACCCGCCTTAGATTGGGTCTCCCTTCTGTTGGAAAAGAATGACCCCATGTTATCCAATCTGGACAGTTTTATGGAAACCTTTAGAGTGATCTTCGATATTCCTGGAAGATCTACCTCTGCTGCAATGGATATTCTGCGCCTACGTCAGAGGGACCTGACCATGGGTCAGTATGTTGTGCAATTCCGCACTCTCTCTTCAGAGCTATCTTGGGGAGAAGAGGCCCTGGTTTCTATATTCTGGCATGGTTTATCAGACCGTATTAAAGATAACCTCATCTCTTCTCAGTTACCGACTTCACTGAATGAGCTTATTGCTATTTGTACTCAGGTAGATATCCGGCATCGAGAAAGAGCTTCGGAACGGAGGGAAGTGTATCGACCCAAGCCGCCTGTAACCATTTGTGTCCGAAATTCTCCTCCTCCATCTGAAGAACCTATGCAATTAGGTAAATCTCGCATCACTGAACAAGAACGCCAAAGGCGCACCAGCAACAATTTATGTTTTTATTGCGGGGAACCTGGACACCTTAGACTCCAATGTCCCAAGCACCCGGGAAACTTGCGCTCCTAACTGTGCCTGAGGAGCCTAAGTTAGGGGTGCCACTTCGCTCCTCCACCGTCAAAGACTATACGCTACCCATTGTCCTGATCCTGGACTCTGCTTCCACTAACCTCACAGCCCTACTTGACTCTGGAGCCGCTGAAAACTTAATTTCTCAGGATACTGTGGAAGCAATGAAGATTGCCACCAAGCCACTCGTGATACCCACCTACCTCACAGCGGTGGATGGCAGTAGGATTCCAGGTGGTACCATCACCCACCAAAACTGTAAACTCCAGCTTCAAACAGGAATTCTCCACACAGAAAACATCCGGTTCCTAGTGTTGCCCAAGACCACTCTCCCAGTTATTCTCGAACTGCCCTGGCTTCAGCAGCACAATCCTCATGTGGATTGGTGTTCGTCAGAGATCATTCGCTGGAGCGGTTATTGCTTCAAACATTGTCTTGCTTCTATAAAACCTCATCACCTTGCTAAAATCTCATCAATACCTGAGTTTCCTGTGCCTTATCAAGAGTTCACTGACATATTCAACAAACACTCCGCTGAAGTCCTACCACCACATCGCCCTTGGGACTGCCCAATTGACCTCATACCTGGAACATCTCCTCCCTGGCGAAGAACCTATCCATTGTCTCTGCCTGAAACCCAGTCCATGTCTGACTACATTCAAGAAAATCTTGCCAGGGGCTTCATTCGGCTCTCCTCTTCTCCGTCCGGAGCCGGTTTCTTTTTTGTGAAAAAAAAAGACGGGGGGCTTCGCCCATGTATTGAGTACCGGGGATTGAATGCCATCACCATCAAGAATAGATATCAGTTACCTCTGATTCCAAAAATGTTCGACCGGATCAAAGGTTCTACAATCTTTACAAAGCTGGATCTTAGAGGGGCGTATAATCTTATCCGCATTCGGAGTGGAGACGAATGAAAAACAGCTTTTAACACTCGTGATGGGCACTACGAATACCTGGTAATGCCCTTCGGTCTCAGTAACGCTCCTGCCGTGTTCCAAGGGTTCGTAAATGAAATCTTCAGGAACCTGCTGAATACTTCAATAGTAGTATATCTTGACGACATACTCATATTTTCTAAAGATATAGCTACTCACCGGCTAACTGTCAAAGAGGTACTTTCCCAACTCCGAGAGAACCATCTCTACTGCAAATTTGAAAAATGTATTTTCAAGACAGACAACATCCCATTTCTTGGATTCATCCTTTCAGGAACCCAGATTCAAATGGATCCAGCCAAAGTTCAAGCGATCCTAGACTGGCCACAACCTACCACTCTAAGAGGCACACAGAGATTTATTGGCTTTGCCAATTTCTATAGACGATTCATCCAGCACTACTCAACAATCATTTCACCTATTACTTCATTGACCCGAAAAGGGTCCAATCCTGCAAAATGGCCAGTGCCAAGTCAACAAGCATTTCATCAGCTTAAAGAGGCCTTCATGACTGCTCCCATCCTCAGGCAACCTGATACCACCTTGCCATTTCTGTTGGAAGTGGACGCTTCATCTCCTGCTGGACGCTTCATCTGAAGGAGTGGGAGCTGTGTTATCCCAAAAATTCTCGAATGGCCAAACACATCCCTGCGGGTTCTTCTCAAAAAAATTCTCACCGGCAGAGAGGAACTATAACATCGGAGAAAAAGAATTACTGGCAGTGAAACTGGCACTTCAAGAGTGGCGATATCTCCTGGAAGGAGCAATTCACCCCATCATTGTCTACACAGACCACAAAAACCTCTTGTATTTCAAGACTACGCAATGTGTTAATCCTCGACAAGCTCGCTGGTCTCTTTTCTTTTCCAGGTTTAATCTACAACTTCACTTCCGCCCGGGCACCAAGAACGTCAAAGCTGATGCCTTGTCTCGACAATTCAGTCCGGAAGAGTTAGATGAAGACCGTCTTATCCTTGATCTCGTCATGCTCTCAAGTACCCAAATCGTCCCTGCCGGAAAAACGTTTGTACCGCTGTCTTTCAGAAAGAGACTCATGTCTTGGGCTCACACATCTCGGTTCGCCGGTCATGCCGGGATCACAAAAACTCTGGCCTTCATCTCACAAAGTTACTGGTGGCCAACTCTGCGAGAGGATGTTATAACTTTTGTTAATGCATGCTACTTATGTGCACAACACAAAACACCTCGAAGACCACCACTAGGAGCAAAAGGACGGCCATACCTTCTCTTCAACCCGGAGATCGGGTATGTTTATCCTCCAAGAATTTACATTTGAGAGTGCCCTCTATGAAGTTTGCTCCGAGATTTATTGGAACATTCAAGATCAGTTGGGTTATCAACCCTGTGGCTTACAAATTAGACCTTCCTTCCTACCTCAGGATTCCCAACTCCTTCCACATTTTTTTGTTGAAACCCTTGATAATTAACAGATACTCTTCTCCAATCAAGAGACCATCCAAGATCTCGGGTTCACAAGAAGGAGAATTCGAGGTCAAAGAAATCGTGGATTCCAGAGTTCGTCATGGTCATACTGAGTTCCTAGTAGACTGGAAGGGGTTTGGTCCGGAACAGCGAGCATGGATCTGCGCCTCTGACGTCAACGCACCTAAATTGGTGAAAAGATTCCTTGAAAAAACCAAGATTGGGCGTCCGGAGGCCACCCGTAAAGGAGGGGGTACTGTCACATATCACGGCAGGCGCCGCACTTACCCCATCTGCCATCTTCTGGTTCCCTGCCGCTCTGCCACTGCGGTCTCCCGGAGTCTGCCACTATTACAGTGACAGACTCATATACTCACCCTGATGCAGTCTGAGCCTTGGGTCCCACGTGTCTTCTGGTGCCAAGCGCCGCGGGACCTCCGTTCCGTGGGCACCGTCATCTTGCTTGGAGTCACATGCGCTGAATCCCCAATAAGGAAGCTGCCTCTCCGGTCCTCCAGCCAATCGGTGCACAGGGCGCACTATTTAAACCCTGTGCACAGTTCCAATGATGCCAGAACAACAAGGTCTCTGTCACAAATCGCGGCAAGTGCCGCACTTACTCCGTCCGTCGGCTGGCTGCAGTGCGGGGCTCCGGCGCTGTTCTCCCTCGGAGTCTGTCACTGTTGCAGTGACAGACTCCGCTATTTACCCCGATGCTGCTGCTGACCTGGTCCGGCGTCCCTCGTGTGTTCGGGCGCCAAAGTGCCGCGGGATCCTCGTCCTATGGGCGCCGCCATCTTGACTAAAGTCATATGTGCTGAGCCACCAATGGGGAAGCTGCCTCTCCGGTCCTCCAGCCAATCAGTGCACAGGGCGCACTATTTAAACCCTGTGCACTGTTCCAACGTTGCCAGAACAACTAGGTCTCCTAGGTGCCTGGTACTTCGGATATTGCTCCTGTTGGTCCAGTCCTGTTGGTCCAGTCCTGTTGGTCCAGTCCAGAGGTCCAGTCCAGAGGTCCAGTCCAGAGCTCCAGTCCAGTTGGTCCAGTCCAGAGGTCCAGTCCTGTTGGTCCAGTCCAGAGGTCCAGTCCAAAGGTCCAGTCCAGAGCTCCAGTCCAGTTGGTCCAGTCCAGAGGTCCAGTCCTGTTGGTCCAGTCCAGAGGGGTTCCCCTGCCTCTGGCTCTGCCGTCTCTCGTCCTACTTGTCCCAAGCTACCGTCATCCAACCCGGACTTTGTTCAACCCTACTTGGACATTCTCACCATCACTCCCATCATCATAAGTCTCTACTCACGAACTGTTTAATCATCAAGTACCCATTTATCTTGCTGCAAACCGCCTTTCAAAGGGCTCTTTTCTTTATTTATCTGTATGCACCCATCCCCAATTAAACCTGCTCAATTTCACTTCACACCATCTCGGTTGTCTCAATCCTTGGAACCCGGAACCTGAGGTTCCGTCCTGAGGTCCAGTCCTGAGGTCCAGTCCTGAGGTCCAGTCATGTGGTCCAGTTGGTTCAACCCTGCTGACTCCAGCCCTGCTGACACCGGTCCCGCTGACTCCGGTCCCGCTGATTCTGGTCCCGCTGACACCGGTCCCGCTGACTCCGATCCTGCCAACTCCGGTCCTGCTGACTCCAACCTTACAGTCACCCAACCCGGACTCCATTAACACAAATTCTACTATCATCTAACCTGGATTCATCTACCAGCATCACTTCAGCTCCACAGTATTCCAACCCGGATTCATCTACCAGCATCACTCCAGCTCCACAGTATTCCAACCTGGAGTCATCTACCAGCATCACTCCAGCACCACAGCATTCTTATTCGGACTCTTCACACCTACCGGTGTGACCTCTTGATCACAGACTTTTACCTACCCCTGCACTGCCACTCCCCTTGGACCCTCTGCATCCTTTATTACAAAGACTAATTATCATTGTCTTCCTTTTAGTTCTGTATGCACCCGTCTGTTATTAAACCTGCTCACTTTCATTTCAAACCATCGCAGTTGTCTTCATCTCTGAAACCCGGAACCAATCCCAAACACCCTCTGAACGTGACAATCACATTATGTTTTATCAATCAACAAGGTAAAAAGAACATTGTGAAGCGATGCATAATGCTTTATTTCTCATTATAGCATGGACCCCACAGAGGGCATCCTAGCTCTTTATATCACTGGAAACATTTTTAACCTCCCAGACTTGAATTGAATTAGACTACACTAAAAATCACTTTTACCACTGGGGCAATACTGGAAAACTGCTGCCAATATGTCCAAAATTTACGCAAAGAAATCCTGCATTCTTTCCATTCAGGACTCTTTTACAGGCCAGTATTTAACTTTACAGGACAAAATAGCACAGGCATTTTAAAATTATTATCAAACGTTGTACACTGCATCCCCACACTCCCCAGTGCTCCATGATAGCATACTGGATGCAGCTAAGCAAAGTCTCCTGGAAGCATCTTCAAATGATATTCGAGGTTAGGGCATTTGGGCATACTTTTTACTAATTTATGAAATTATTTTATACTAACCAGGCCACTACACTTCTAATAAATAGCACTGCTAGCTTTTGCAGATGATCTTCTGCTTTATATAGCAAATACTTGAGACTCCCTACAATTGATCCTAGATAAAATAGCAGAATTTGGTAAGATTTTGGGATTCTCCATTAATCAGAAGAAATCAGTGGTGCTATTCTTAGGGCCAGATTTACTAAGCTGCGGGTTTGTAAAAGTGGAAATTTTGCCCATAGCAACCAATCAGATTCTAGCTGACATTCTCTAGTATGTAATAGGAAAGTGAGAGCTAGAATCTGATTGGTTGCTATGGGCAACATCTCTACTTTCCCAAACCCGCAGCTTAGTAAATTTGGCCCTTAGACTTATCCTTAAAACCCCCATGGGTTAGCTCTTTTAAACTATCATGGGCTAAAACAACACTTACAGTTTTAGGCATCCAAGTTCCGAAAAATATTCACCTCTTCTATTCAACAAACATGAGAAGGCCGATTACTAAAGTAGTCACTGAAATACATAGCTGGCAGAAACTCCCACTTACATTTTTGAGGAGAGCTAGTCTTATAAAAATTATTGCATTTCCTAAATTACTTTACCCACTCCAGATACTTCCCATACTAATGTCCCAGGGATTCCACAAATTTATCTGGAACAATAAGATTAACCTTCTTAAACTACAGCAGAGTTCGTCAGATACAATCAAGCTAGCCATATTAGATTCATCCAGGACTGGATTCATGGAACCACGCTTTATGCTAATGTGCCGCTTGAACAGGTATTTTCTGATAGACTTGCATTAATTACCTTATTGCACGCGCATAATGCTGAACTCCAAGCAGATATTATAGACAACCCACTTCTCATGATGCCATGGAAAATATGGCATTACCTAAGAAAGAAGAAGGGACTGAATAGTCGTATCACGCTTTTTCTTCCACTTATCTGCAAACCTGCATTCCAACTAGGCAGAGCCTCTTATCCATTGTCAGACTGGATGTCTCGAGGTATCTGTATTTTTTGTTACTTGACAGATCCATGCAGACAAACTGTACTGGCAAATTCTGACCCCAACACATGACCTGCAATACACCAAGCCCTTCACTATGCCCAATCAGTGACGGCACAGTTGTCCCAGGAAGATTAGGGAAACGAGCAAGACACATTACTATCTAAACCGCTGGAATCCAGAAAAACAATTTCCAGGCATTACAGAATACTCAGAACGGCCCTGGACTCCACCAAGATCCAGAAGGGTCTGACGTTCTGGGTGAAAATATTCCTAGAACTAACAATTGAAAAATTGCTTAAAACTCTTAAGATGGCCACACACTAGAACGATTATTGTCCCAATCCTACAATTATCATGGATCGGGCCAAAAATCGCTCTAATGTGTGGTACAGACTGATTTGTTAAACCTCAGATTATTGTCCCAAACAGCCTCTGGGACTATAATCTGATCGAAGAGAATTCCCAATTGATTATCGTCCCAAGGGGATGATATCTTTTAGTGTGTGGGCAAGTACAATTATTGGACCTTGTTCCTCCACCTCCTGGCTGTAGTTTCCCCAGTTTCCCCGAAACTGCAGCCAGGAGTTGGAGGTGCCACACACGACTGTGAGCTAGCCCTTTAAAAAAGCTGCAGAACACCTCACACTGACAGCTGTCAGTGTGAGAGGTTCAGCACAGAGGACATGCTGTACAGCCTCTCAGTGAGAGAGGTTCTACCCTGCGATGCAGAACCTCTCACAGTCTTTTTTTTTTATTTTTTATTCAGAAATTTTTTGTTCAGTCAGCCAATAGGCTGGCTGCATGGGACTCCTGTCAAGATTGACATGAGTCCCAACCAATCAGAGTAAGACTGCAGTCAGCCAAAATGCTAGCTGTATGATCTCATTCAGAAATGATTGCTCCCAGCCTCTGCTGTGTGTGACGCCAATATAGGGACCTTTCCCTTAAGAAAAATCATCCCAAATATCGCCCACCACATGCTGGGAGCGATAATCTCTCTAGTGTGTGGCCAGTTTTAGATTTTCATGGACAGCTATTAAAGCAAGCACCTATCATGAAATGTTTCCTAATATATTCCATAGAGCATGGGTTCTCAACCCATGGTACGCATACCACCAGTGGTAGCGTACCTCTGTCAGGTGGTACGCGGAGGCAGGGCCGGATTACCCGAAATCTGGCCCTGGAATTAGGAGCAGCATCCTCCGTAAACAGGTCCAAGCCAGTAATATAACTATTACTGGCTTTGGGCCCCGTTCCCAGTAATGCACTGGGTGACGTCATGACGTCACGCCAGTGCCGCACCCCCGCCTCCCGC